>SOPF01028836.1:42544-56775 GCA_012979155.1 Hypericum perforatum | reverse complement strand
ATGGAAAATTACTTTGCTGTCGCCGATGCAGGAGATGGCAAGAACACGGCGATTAGCCACAGTTTGAAATTCTACCACATTGGTGCACAAAGTGGGAGGATCTGGAAGAGATACCCAACCCCTCTTGTACTTCACCTGAAAGTTGTGCTCGAACTTGGAACGTTGTTTCATGTTCACGTTAAGTGCATAGAGGTTACCTTTGAGAGTAAACAGATACGGGTTGCACATGCTGCGGCCGTTAAACTTCCGACTCTTCTTCCGACTCTTCATCCCACGGGGGAAGCGCACCACAAGTTTTACGGAGGCATCCGTGGGTCGATGGCGTATACGCCGAATATCCCAACTTGTCCTTTTCCATACGCTATTTGGGACACGAAATAAACGTAGCCTCTGCCCCATTCAGCCCACGCGCCCTTTGGCCCTGCTACCGCCGTGAGGGGTCCGTGAGGATGCTTACACTGCAGCAGTTTCCCCCACCTCCGCCGGCTCTTGGCCCCCCATCCGATCTCACTCTCCATTCTTGTCTTGGAACCCAAATTAGAAGATGCGGCCGCGGCGCTAGGGTTTAGGTTCTCTTTTTGGACCGCGTTATTTTTTTTTTCTCTCTTTAGAGGTAAATAACCGATAGGTCCCTAAATTGTAATATAATAGACCAAAAACATCCATCCAATACTTTGTCAGAAACAGACAAGTAAAAATAATTGTTCATCTTCTTCATTCTCTGCCATAAAAAAATTGATATCTTTACGGACGCGTAGGTCAATTGTTAAATAAATATTTTAACCTGTAAGTTTTTTTCTTTGACATTATGAATAATAATTCCAAGTAAATACCCTTACTTGTTCCCACGAGTTGGAAACGAGGTGCACGTGGGAGAAGATGGACTCGAGAAGGTCCGCCTCCAAAGAGTTATGTTCTTTTAAATCCATTTTGGGATTCTCTTTCGCCATTTTGTTTTGTGAATGAATGTTTATGGTTCGATGATCAAATGGCGTGCCTGAAAATGGATAATATTTTTAATTTGGAAATCTGGATAAGGACAATTTGTTTTTTGGGCAATGCTTTCTTGTTTTTATGTAAATGGGTAAGAGAACTCGGCAGATTAAAGGAACCGATTGCCTGAAATGCTTAACAAATCTAGGGGTTAAAATTTATCGCCTAGATATCATTTTTATTATTAGTGTTGGTTTTGCATGCATAATTAACAAATAATTACACAATTAATCAAGCTTAATTAAAATGCAAATTAAGCTATATTAACCCGCTTACTTGTTGAAGCGTGTGCACGCGAAGTCCCGCAACGTTGTTGGTGAGTTGTCAGTCTAAGTCTGATCACGAACGCATCAAATCGGAGCTTGGAATTCACGATTGGACCTGTCCGTATATCTACCAAAAGTTACAGTGACTAAACTGTAATTTTCGTTTCTGAGTGTGCTCTGGAGTGGCAAAAGTCATTTCGGTCCTGCGGGTTCCTCCTTTTATACCCTTTAGACCGACCCAATTGAAGTAGGAGGTGGGCCTCATGCAAAGAGGCCCACCATGCACAATCCACCTCTTCCTTTTTTAAGAGGTGGACTTTTGGCTTTTGGCCCAAAGCCAACAATCTCCCACTCATTCATTATCGATCACAATCAACAATGGATGCATTTGGGCCCAATTCTATGAACTTTACACTCATTCACTATTGACCACAGTCAATAATGTACAGATAATGTTTTTCATATAGGCGATCGTGCGACCAGCACACGTCGAGTTCGTTGAGACAAAATTCAGAAGCACCAACACACGAGCTAACTGAATAGTAGCATCTCGACATCTCACATATAATAAAGTGTGCTTTTACCCCAGGACTCATGTCACATTCTATTGTTCACACAATGATTTCAAACAATTTTATTCGTGTTCACTATTGTACTTTTCAATACAACTGGTACACCTGAACAACGAATCTCGAAATATGATGAACAGAGTTCCTTCTCCCTTAACTATATTCTTTCCATAATGATTTAGCCTGCTTTTCTAATTAGTCCTGCCAGGTCGAATCAATATGTCATAACCTTTTTATGGACTAACTAAGCTAGCAGCACTAAATCATACTTCTAGAATACGTTTAAGATCTTAAGGGCAAAGATCGGGAACCACAATTCTCGAAACGCGGTCTCACACCAGGGATTGTGAAATCAATGAACATTTTCATCCCATCCGGTGGTTGAATAGCACACAAGATACTCATTTTTGTGTTATGGTGTGAATTCCAACTAATAGGAACACATGTCCATCAACACTATACTAAAGTCATAGCTACAGCTTAACTTTAGGCTTTAAGACAGAAGGTATGATAAGTTCCACTTATTTCTTATCATAGGATTACAGAAAATCCAATGCAGTAACTCATTACTACATCCCATAACAAATCTTGCTCTCTTAGCAAGACGACATTATCGCCGTAGGATATTACACATCTAAAATATCCAATAGCTGCCTCATCTCAATCAAGAATCAACACATTTGACTCCCACTGAGGTAAACACCCGTGTGAGTGGGCTACTTTTCTGTCTGATATGATACGTAAGGTGTTCATATTGCCAAAAACAAAAATTCTTATTTATAAATGAAACTATAGTAAACCTAATGACTTTAGACATTTCTCAAACACTTTTCGAGATAATACTTTGGTCATAGTGTCTACAACATATCTAATATAGATATATGTTTCATAAACAATCTTTTAGAGTTTTCTAAATTTCTAATGAAATTTAGTAACTCTACGCTTAATCCTGCAATGGAAACATAGATCCTTCACATAGGCTATAGCGACTTGATTGTCATTGAATACTCACAACGAGTATTATGTAGTAACATTCAAATATTTTAAAATTCCCTTGACAGATTTCTAGTGAGCATTGCCTGAATTCTATTGATATCTACTTACAATGCCAATAGCACAGCAAATATCAGATCGTGTACACAATATTGTGTACACCAGACAACTAACTGCATTGGCACAGGGAATCATTTCCATATTCCCTCTTTGTCTAGTCATAATTGGACACAAAACCTTTCACAAATTATGACCTTTCATTAATAGGACATACTTTGGATTACTATGATCACAGTTGAAAATGTTCTACTATTTTACGAATAGACATCTCTTGTAAAGGAGACATTGTCCTCTTCGAACGATTCAAGTATGTAATCAGTTTCACCCATGTCTGTCACATCAAAGTTGGAAGTAAATCAAACTTTGATTTCGATAAGTAGTCATATATCATTTATGGCTAAGAGTATGTCATCAACATACAAAGTGATGATAACAAATTTTTTACCTGATTGCTAAACATATACGCAGTGATATTCGTAAATCATAATAAAATCATATTCCATGATAGTATTATAAAAAAAATATACCACCATCTAGATGATTACTTAAGGCCATAAATTGATCAATTCAATTTGCAAATCTTCTATTTGCAGCCTTTTTGGATGTAGCCCTCAGGCTGAATCATATAGATTACTTCATCCAATTCTCCACAGAGAAAAGTAATCTTAACATCCATATGATGTAATTCTAGATTCATGTTAACAATCATAGCCAAAATGACCCTAATGGACATAAACCAAACAACAGCAGCAAAAGTCTCCTCATAGACTATTCATGTATGTTGCTTGAATTTCTATGCAACCAGACAAGCTTTGTATCTTTCAACACTATCGTTTGCATTGTTCTTGACTTTTGAGAATCCACTTATTCCCAATAGTCTTACGTCCTTTAGGTAGATCAACCAGATTCTAAACTTGGTTTTTGGTCATGGAAGACATTTCTTCCTCTATCGCATTAATCTACTCAATCTTTCGTGGAGATGACTATGCACCAGATATATTTCTAGACTCATCTACATCCTGAAGTATGGTCAGTAGAACTTCACTTGAATCACCAAGTATGCATTATCCTCACCTTTGATATTACATCGTCAGCATGGTATGCTAGTTCTACTAGACCTACAAAATTCTTGATTCTGATAAATATCTCTCATATACTCATTGTATCCAGGAACCGTACTACTACTAGGCAGAAATTCCATACTCCCACTAGAATAGAGAACTATAAGCCTTTCAGGACTAAGAAAAACTTTCTTCCGGACCATGTTGAGGTAGAAAGTCACAACTTTCTGTCTCAATTCTTCCACTCGGAAGAAGGGGTCTAAAAAGCTCTGGCTTAACTATTTTATAGATATCAAGATTTTTTTTACTAACCTTTCTCTATCTAAGAAATTCATTCTCCCAAAAAATGACATTATATGATTCAAATTATGTTACTTGTCCGTTGTCCAGTTCACATATGAACTTGTATCCTTTAGATATTTCAAAATACCTTATAAGGACACTTATTCTACCTGTCGGTCCTAATATACCGAAAGCACTTGAGGTAGAATAGACGTAGGATACATACCCCATAGCTTAAAATAGGATAAATCGGATTACTGATCCATTCATATTTTATCAGGGATGGTAGTAACAGACTTAAAGGATACATGATTAAGAACATATATGACAGTTAGGAGCACATCTCCATATTGGCAAATTTGCCTCTGCCATCATAGATCTTACCATGTCAAGAAAGATTCTATTCCTTCTTTCAGCAATCCCAATCTATTGGGATGTACAAGGAATGAACAACTAATGTTCAATTCCTTTCATAACATAAAGTGCCTTACAAATCATCAGAAAGATATTCACGACCGCGATCAGTTTGCAAAGCCTTTATCTTTCTATCCTTCTGATTCTCAACAAAACTCATGTAAGTCATGAAGCAATTTAATGCCTCTGACTTGTGAGAAATTAGTTATATCTAACTATATCACAAATAGTCGTCAATAAAGGTGATGAAGTTTCATACACAATGTGCTGCCCTTATATTTATTTGACCATATATGTCAGAGTAGACTAATTGAAATAGAAATTCAGTTCTAGCCTTAGTACCAAAAGGTTTTATTCAAGGCTATAATAGGTATTGTCCAAATACAACCTAACAATGTCATTCTCATATGACAATAAAAAACCTAAAGACATCAAAGTAGATACAGAAATCAGGTTCAAATAAATATCAAGAACAAACAACACATCATGCAAAAGTAGAGCACGTCTACCACAAAGGTGGAATTCACAAGTGCCCATACCCTTTACATTCACAGATAAGTTATTACCAACAAAATAGTTTTTGTTCTAGTCGACAACTGTCAATATTCTACAAATAAACCATGATCTCTAGCTATATGGTCTATAACTTCTTAATCTATCACTCACATAGAATGCGATTCAACAAAGAGGGTCGAAGAAGATATATTAACCTCATACACATTAGAGTTTAAATGTACCTACTTAGGTATTTTGCAATTTCTTGCAACACGTCCCTTCTTAAGGCAGTTATAACATTTCATCTCAGAAATATTAGACCGTCTCTTTTCATAGACCTGGAGCTATATACTTTGGGTCCTAAGTTTTCAATCTTTGGATTTTGAGAACCCTCGCCCTTTCCTTTCTCATTTTTCTTTCTTTTTCCCGAAGCTATTTGAACTAATCAAATTTACTTTGGGATAAGATATCATAGGAAGAAGACAGTCTTCTTCTGACTCAAGGTGATTAGAAATAAGTAAGGTTCAACTTTATCTATTCTCAGCTTAGAGGCAAGGAATGGATAACAGCTTGAATCTATTACTTATTGCTAAGTACATGACCAGCATCAGCCATGTCACTAATCATAACGGACATTAACCTCAAATATTTCTACATAGGAACATCAGGATGCTTTTTCAAAGGCATTAAATCTTATCGTCAAAACACGAAACTTCGACACAGAAAGCTTTCCAAATATCAATTTGAGGGTATCCCAAAGTTCTTTTGTGTTCTCATAACACGAAATTACCTTGAGATTTCATCCATCATAAAACTCAGCAATATCATATGTGCAATATAGTTCTTCCTATTCCAAACAGCATAAGCATGACAATCACGTTTATATTGTGCAGTGTTTCCTATATTAGGCTCTAATAAAATCATATGTACTAGCTCAAGAACCTCTTGTTCTTCGAACATGTAGTAGATTTTCATGCTCTAGAATAAACTGACTTCTCTATAGGGAATTTAAAATGCAAGAACACATCAGAAGTTTTGATTTTAGGCAATATGAACTAGTTTACTATAATCTCATAACTTTAATGACACACAGTCTTTGATTAGTCCCGAAATCAAAGTAGGTCGCTAGCGTGCTTCCCATTACCATTCAAGAGTTAATCTCCAACTAAGATCACTTAAAGTTCACATATAGTAAACTCAAGTGGCACATGAATAAAATAAACACAATTTATTCATTCATGTAGTGCAATTGTATGTAAACGCGCCTACAAAAACACAAGTATACATTTGTATAATAATTACAAAACTAATTACACAAGTAACAAGTACAAAATTTGTTACCAACTTTCATACATATCTGAGGTTGTACAAATAAAAATACAAACTAACTCAGAAAAAAGGTACACAACCTATTGTACAAAAGTGTTCCCTTGAAACAGAGTATGTACAAGGAAAATACATTAGACAATGTAAACCTAATCACACATCAAACCCTAAAGGAGTGTCCTGGAGTTCAAGTCTTAAAATCTAGATCCATACTTGGATCATTTCCTTTAGACTTTAACAGGATGACATATTAACATACAATGGTTGGACTTCCAAGGTTCACCACAGTAAACGGACTTGAGTCCATAATCCATTTGAACAATACCAAAGGAAACACATAAGTGTATTCCTTAATCGAGTAACAGGTTATCTCAAAACTGTTTCTCAACTTAAACACAGTAGGGGGACGCATCTTCCTAAAGAAGCATGTGTGCCCTAAATGCTTCAAAAGCATGACAAGAGCAACCTTATAGTTTTACAGTAGAGGATTCCAAAGACTACTCATGCCTTATTAGATTTTAAGGATTGTTAGCAAGTTACAAAACATTGCTAGTCAATCCTCCCCAAAAAAATGTAATCACCAAAACAAATGGCATCTTGCATATACTTATGCACTGTATTAATATGTTCAACTAGCATGTATATATTATCCTTGGGTATCCAAGGCAGTAAACGCTTCCACATTACACATTGTCTCAAAAACTCAGTGTCAATGTTCGAATAACTCCAGGTGGACATCGTTATCTAGCAAATAATGCCAAATAATTTTTGGGTCAAATCACATATTTCCCAAAAATAAGATTGAAAATTAAATTTTCAGTCTTCCGATGATCCATCGTGTGATTTATGCAATGTCCAGTAATTTTTGGAACACATTCCAAAAATTAATCAGATTATTTAAAATAATTACATATTTTAAAAATCTTCAATTAATTTTGAATTTCAATTGAATAAAACAAATTTATCTAATTAAAAACAAAATTGAACCAAATTATGACTTAAAACGAATTTAAATCGAAACTAGGAACTTAATTGAATTAAAATCAAGTCCAAAAGGACTAAATTAAAATCTAATTAAATCAATTTAATACAAAATTAGGATTTAAAACAAATTTAAATCATAATTCAGGATTTAATTAAATTAAAATAAGTCAAAAAAGACCAATTTAAAATTTAATTAAATAAAATCAATATTAAATAACTAATTTTGATTCAAAATCAAAATTAAACCAAAATTGATTGAATCAAACCATTAAACCAGTCTAATTCGATCAGTTTAATTACAAATCGACCCAAGGTATAAAAATTTCCAAAAAACGTGAAATCTTGAAAATGCCCCTCTCATAACTTTCCTCCCCCCAATTTTTTCTTCTTCTTCTCTCTCTCTCTCCCCAAACTCAGAAACCCTAAAAATCGCCTCCAACCATCGTGAGCAAACGGCGGCGAGTCGACCGACGCCACCGGTCGGAATTGACTCGTCTCGACTAGGCAGTCACGATGATACCACCCATGGCACCCGTCGCGCCCCGGTTTGAGCTCGAGGAGGAGATCCCCATCGTCAGAGTTCTGAGCTTCAAATGGTCAAAACTTTCGATTCCGGCAACGACAACACCAAAAACAGGTATCGAAGTGATCAGAATGACAAGGGGCACAATTTAAAACAGGTCTTCGGCTTTGAAATGGTCGGAATCGACCAGATTTTGGTTTTGTGTGAATCGAACGAAAATCCCCAAAATAGGCAAGGGTTTTCAAAATCGGGGTGATAAATTACAATTTGGTCACCGAACTTCGACGTGAAACCAAATGATCCCAGATGGCCAAAAACTTTCCAAAAGGCGCTTGGTTGACTAAAATCTTTTCAAAAACAGCCCAAAAATAATCTGAGCTAAATTTTAAACATAACCAACACGATTACTAACGCAAATAATCGAGTTAAACCAATATACAACATCAAGAACACGTATAAACCATGCTCTGATACCAATTGTTGGTTTCGCATGCATAATTAACAAATAATTATAATTAATCAAGCTTAATTAAAATGCGAATTAAGCTAAATTAACCCGCTTACTTGTTGAAGCGTGTGCATGCGAAGTCCCGCAACGTTGTTGGTGAGTTGTCGGTCAAAGTATGATCACGAACGCATCGAATCGGAGCATGGAATTCACGATTGGACCTATCTGTATATCTATCGAAAGTTGTAGTGACTAAACTGTAATTTCCATTTTTGAGTGTGTTCTGAAGTGGCAAAAATCATTTCGGTCCTGCGGGTTCCTCCTTTTATACCCTTTAGACCGAGCCAATTGAAGTAGGAAGTGAGCCTCATGCAAAGAGGCCCACCATGCACAATCCACCTCTTCCTTTTTTAAGAGGTGAACTTTTGGCTTTTGGCCCAAAGCCAACAATTAGGATGAATAAGTAAATTACATTTAAAAAGGGTAACAGATATGAATTTGGTTGCCAATCTTGAATTAGTTTTCATACACCAAAAAATGGATTAAAATCAAATAATAATAAAAATATACTATTTTAAGTAATTTTTCGTGAACAAGATTAAAATAATAGCCGCCCTTCCTAAACGTTCTTTGGTAAAGAAATATATTTGCAACAAAAAAAAACACACACACACACACACAAATTTAACTCGTTATAATTATATTGACCATTCGCTTTAGAAACTATGGTGACATCATCAGAAATTCCATAAAAGATGTAGTTAATTTTAAATATAGTCGTAAACATCAACCTTAGCTTTTTCTGCGACGCTGTAGTGCCATTTTTTGGATTAATTTTCATTATAGTCGTAGACTACCAACGGACACTAATTTATGAGACCTTTAAGGCCTGAAGAGTAATAAATTAAAAAGTGAAAACAGGAAAGGAAAAAAGTGATGGGTATGCAAAATATCAACTTCCAAATTCTAGGATCATCTAATATTTGTGAATCTCGTAGTCTCAAAACTTGGGGACTGGGACCAGCCTCTTCCATTTAAAGAATGTGCAGTTCACAACTTCATCACAAAGTGCGACTACATTCCTTGGTGTTGATGGCGTAGATGCTGATGGCTTCACCACCACTAACAGTGCCCTTATAAGAGCAGCTTGAGGAAGCGAAATAGACGGCGTCCCTAATCCATTCCGTCCACCCTTCCGGCAGTGGAACCGGCCGCTGCTGCCTTGTCGTCGTCGACGACGACTCCATTATTGGCTCTTTGGGATTGGAATACGACTGCTGCGCCTAGGCTAGGGTTGGGGTTTTTCTGAATGCTTGCCTACGGCCCACATACAATCAACCTACCATGATGTTCCTTAAAAGTAGTCCACTTGCATCACTCTGCTCTATAGTCTTCTTCCACATTAAATTGTTAAACCACCCCCCACCCACTAAAATTGGTAGCATATATTTGTCATGGTTTTGACAATTTTTTTTTTTTATTTTCCCGGCCAGGTGATATAACACATCATCATTCTAATTGGCCACGTAGCATCATCCGATCGGTACACGAGAGTATATAGCTATTGTTACATTCCTTTGGACGAGCATCTGGTGGGAACTAAGTAGCATTTTAAGGTTGACCATTTTGCTGCCTCTTCTTCGCAGGCATATGTTGACTAACGGGGCTCTACTGAACATCGTTTCTGGAGTTCTCCATATTTCCCCCAACCGAAAAGGCATTCACAGGATCAACTAGCTCGACCCACAAGTGTTCTACCAGGATGTATTCATGTAGAGGAACCAACAGAAGCTACTCGGTGTTCCAACAGTCAAAGGTTGACGAAAACCACAAGTCAAACCTAAAGTACAAAATAATTTTCTCATGGCTTTGCAGGAGGCCTATAACCAAGTCCGTCCATGAAGGAAAGACGTACAACAAGAAAAGTTACAAGAAAGAGAGTAGTTGGCTCCATGTGAGGTCTGAGCTCTTCAAAGCAAAATAATAGAAGAAGAAGAACCTTAAGTACAAAGTAATTTTCTCATGGCATTGCAGGAGGCATATAACCAAGTCCGCCCATGAAGGAAAGATGTACAACAAGAAAAGTAACAACATAAATTGCAACATTCAACCAGTTCTACTCTAGAGTAGCTAGCTGAATTCAACCTTGACAGTACCTCTTCAGCAAGCGCACATGTTTTAATAAATTCCTTCCCCAATATCTGTACTTTCCGATGAAGTTGGTATGCCTCAGCATACATGCAGCAGCACTATGACAGAAGAAAAAAATAAGTAAATAAATAAAAAGCTAGCAACTGTCACTCAATAAGACTTAACGACTTAACGATACGTGATACAAAATACTTATCTCATAACTAGTTACAGAGCAACTAGGATGTAAAATCATAATATTTTAGAGAAGAAAAAGAAAAGGACATGACAATCATACACTCATCTAAAAAAACACAATCTGCCATGATCTATTAGAACTTATATTATCCATCAACAGAACTTTTGAACTAGCAACAATTACCACCTTTGACCTTCCCAATTAAGCAAGTTTCTTCTCACATTCAGCTCTCAACTCTCATGCAAGAAAAAGCGATAAGCAGAATCATCTGGATGCGTAATTTGTCAAAGCACTTACCCAAATTTTAATTTGACATCAACTACAATGGCAGCTAATACTTACCTGGAGATAATAAACAACAAGAAGACTTTTCCTCATCCAAGTTCTACGGTTACTCTGTTTGATCAATCAAGTTGCTGTTCATGCACATACAACATATTTCAGAGACCAGAGATTCCGACAACTCCTCTCGCGTTCCACATTTACCCTGTGGATCAGTAAAAGCTTCCACCACAGGCGCCACCCTTTCGTTTCGTTTCCTTTACTTTGCCGCACAGTGCTCTTAGATGCATAAAAGCTTCAGCAGGAGCCCACACTCCACCCTCACACAGACAGAGGCCTTAGCTTCAGTTAATGAAATAATGCACTGCACCATCTCGTCCAGACCATCAAAGCCATTTCAGGAACTTCTCTTTTCAATAATACCTGAGCAATCTTTGGATGAGTAGATGGGCCTGAGATCTCAGGAAGAAGTTCACATGCTTCCTAACAAATGATAAGCAAGGGGCGGTGAGCCTAATCAATTTTGAGACACAGCAGGTTATGACAAACCAAAGGAAGAACTTTGACGCCCAAACATTTAATGGCGCATTCGATAGAAGAAAACAACCTCAAAAACAAGAAGCGCCTCCTCTCTGAAAAAATCATCATTTTGAGGACAAAAAAACGAATTGTATGTCACAAGAAAGAATAACCATTATAGCTAGAATTGGTCAGGAGTTTGGGACCCAAAAGATCCCCTACCAGTTAATGAAGGTAGAGACCTATAACCTATGGCATGACTCATGAGCATGTCACAGAGAACAAAACAAAAAGAGACACACAACATAAATTTTCCGAAAAAAACATGTAAATGATATGAAATCCATCTCACATTAATGTTTAGGGTAAATTACATATGGCTCCCTCGGATTTGGTGTATTTAACGCTCGACAAAAACTTTGCCACAATGAAATCTCATTATCCAGGACTACTGGACTGAAACCAAATATGGTTCCTAACCAAGCAGTTGTTGGTGTCCTTTCGTTGAAGTTGGAGGCAGTAGCCTCATAAGGCACGATGGTGCTTGATTTGTGTCATTTGGGTTTTTGACCAAATGATGCATATCACACTTAAATTGAAAAGACACAAGTTTGGTTAACAATTAAAATAAGAAATAAATAAATAAAATTGACATGGCTTTTGGAATTTTTTTATTGATGTCCTTTGGAAAATTTCAACATGTCCATTGGCATACTATAAATAGGAGACTCCATTTGCCATTTTAATTCATCCCAACAATTCATTGCATAAGCATTCATTAGCAATAATTGTTCTTCTCTCCCCCTCTCTTGAGTCCGAAAGTTCCGGGTATATAAGGGTTCGCCCGAAAGGTTCGAGAGTCGTGTGCAACGATCTTGGAACCGCCCAAAATAGTCGTTGTATCTTGGGGACGATTGCCGTAGCCTGTAGTGCACTGGAATATACGGGGCAATCTCGTCTTACGGAGAAAGTATCTAACACTTGCCTCGACTATAGCCCGATCCTAATCAAGTACTCGTATCCGTAAATCCAACAACCGTAAGATGAGATCGTACTTGAAGATGGCATCGAGTAGCACCGTTGCTCTGACCACGGACCCGCAAACTATCCACGCCGAAAGGCCAGCGAAGTTCAACGGTACCGAGTTCAAGAGGTGGCAGCAGAAGATGACGTTCTACCTGACCACGCTCAACCTGGTACGGTTCCTAAAGGAGGACGCACCAAAGCTCGCAGAGAACGAGAAAGATCAACAAGTGATCAACGCCCTCGACGCGTGGAATCACAGTGACTTCCTCTGCCGCAACTACGTCCTGAATGGACTAGACGACACGCTCTACAACGTCTACGCGGTACACAAGACCGCTAAGGAGCTGTGGAGTTCACTCGAGAAGAAGTACAAAACGGAGGATGCCGGGACGAAGAAGTTTATCGTCGGGCGGTTCCTCGACTTCAAGATGGTGGACTCCAAGAAAGTCATCGACCAAGTACAGGAGTTGCAGCTGATCCTTCACGAGATCCATGCCGAAGGGATGCAACTCAGCGAGTCTTTCCAAGTGGCCGCGATGATCGAGAAGCTCCCCCCGTTCTGGAAGGACTTCAAGAACTACCTCAAGCATAAGAGGAAGGATATGAGCCTAGAAGACCTGATCGTGAGGCTTCGGATCGAGGAAGACAACCGAAAGTCCGAAGTCAAGCAAGGCAAGGCTGCCTCTGAGATCACCGTGAACCTCGCCGAGGGAAAAGGTGGCAATAAGAGGAAGAAGTCTGGGGACACGCAGGAGAAGCAAGAACCTAAGAAGAAAAAGAATAAGAAGATCAAGGGTGATTGCTACAACTGTGGGAAACCCGGCCACATGGCAAAGGACTGTCGCCAGCCAAAGAAAGACGATAAAGGAATGGCAAACCTAGCTGAAGACCTATCTGAGATGGATCTGGCAGCCTTGGTATTTGAGGCCGACCTAGAGGACTATCCGAGAGAGGAGACGCAGGAGCTACCTAGCACTTCTGCTCGGACAAGGGGATGTTCTCCAAAATTTCCAAAATCATCAAACTAGGCGAGGTGGTCTTAGTTGTTAAAGTTAGAACACAGTTCCCGACTCACTGTCAAGCATAGTTGGGTTTTCTAAGCTTGTATTTGATATACTTGTAATGACCAAAATGGGTCTATTGTAGGCAAGGGTTACCTAAGAAATGGGGCCTCATAAGATGAATGTAATAATTATACATTGTACCATTAACAGTCGAAATAAAATTACAAATTCTTCTTATTTGGTCAAGTGTTCTAAATTATGGCGTAATAGATCAGAACATATAAATTTAAACTCGCTAAAAAGTAGTAAGCTTAAATTTATTATCGAATCTGGAGTTTAACCCTTCCGATAAATGTGAGGTATGTGTAAAGGCCAAAATGGCCAAAGCACCTTTTCATTCGGTGGAAAGAAGTACCACGCCTTTTTGAGTTCCTTCATAAGGATAAGATATGCTGCATAAATTATGGTTATGTATATCTCCTAAAGATAACGACGAAGCTCCTGAGGCCTTTATGAGATATAAGAATGAGGTTGAAAATCAACTCAGCGTGAAAAACCAAAATGATCCAAAGTGATCGAGAAGGAGAATGTGTAGCTTTGTTTAAAGAATTTGGTCGAGAGCACAACATTATTCGTCAGACGACTACTCTATCTGTA
>SOPF01028836.1:0-37544 GCA_012979155.1 Hypericum perforatum | reverse complement strand
TTTCCTGTGTTACACACTCGAGCATGGCTTTGTCGGGGAATGGACTAGGATCAATCTTGACTGCATTGATTCTGTGTTTCGGATTAACTCTGCTGATCTATCCGGTCTTTCTTGTCGATCCCATCTGTTCACTGATGATATCTTGTTACTAACCATGCCTGGTGGAAAGCTCGGCGCTTATGGCCTCTCTGGGCTACATCTTAAACACCTCGACCTAAATTTGGCCAACTTGAATGATAAGCTGCCGCATGATATCAACAACCTGCTCCTCGTCGAAGCTTCTCAGAGGCGTTACCTTGCGATCGCCTTCTCAAAATCTGCTGGTTTCTCTGTGATCACTTTTGAATTGATATACAGCGCTCCATCCGTGCGTGCTGAAATCATCTCCATCACTGCTGAACTCAGCTCTGGTACAGAGCTTCCGCTCCCCTTGGGAATAGCTTACTCCTCCGCCTAGGGTGCCAGGTTGTTCGCTCTGGCATTGCTTTCTTGCCCTTCACCTGTTTCTGCTTCTACTGCAAGAAAATGTACAATCGTTGCGGAATTATATACTCGATTATGACCCCTTTCCCCAGCCAGACAGGCCTTTGGATTTTCAGGTCCTCGTTGTGGTTGACATATTTTCAATGTCCCCATTTCCTTTCAGTAAAGACTACTATGCTTCAGGAAAGTTTTTTGCTGTTGGAGAAGCTAGTTTATCTGTTCCCGCCGATTGGTCTTTGTTGCATAACTCCTTTTACATATTATATACCATGCGGTCTGTACCGTATTGCCTTCTGTAAACTTTTCATGTCAGCTCCAAGATTAATTGCATTGTTTGGTCTGCTTTCTCACGTCAGTTTATTCAAGTACTCGGTAATTATTCTTTGTCGCAAGTTCAATAACTCGTACATGTACTTGGTACCAACATTTACTAGAAGCAGTGCTTCATGAAATTTCCAAAACAAGAAACTGGTCCCCTATCGTGCATGCCTTTCTCATTTCCCAATAACAAGCATTGACATATGGAGATAATCCACGAATAACTAAACTGATTCTTTGATTCCAGATCATGGGATTAAGACCATATCCAAAATTTTCACAATTAACTAGAAAGGAACAATTCATAATTAAGGACTACTACATTTTGGACAAGCATGGCCACAAGAATGTAATAATATACCACACGTGAACACCAGATTCTCCTTGCTTTCTTTGTGGACTCGTTGCCGGGTGGCTGGTTTTGTTAGTCTCCATAAAGTTGTAACGTCACAAGAAAACGTAGTACAAACAAATTTCCTTGGTGTCTCAAGTAAATTACAAAGATAGTGTGACAAAAATGAATTTACTTTGTAATTTCGTACATAAAAATTCAAAAAAAAAATTTGGATCTCCACCTACACAAGTAAATTGTTGATAAAATTCCAAAATGATATTTTCTTTTGACCCAATATTTTTTTTCTCCTTAGCATTCAGTAAAGACAAGAAAATCTCATAATAATTTTTATTCAATTTTTTTATTAATTGATTATGTAAGAGAGCATTTTATTTATGTATAAAAAAATTATATATGTTACATATTTTGAAATAAAAATGATACTCATATTACGCGTACATTTTGCTAGTATAGAGGAAGATAACTCGGATGCACTTCTGGAAATTCTTTATTTCATTATTACAATATTATTAGTTAAGGGTCATTTATTAAAATTATTGAAGGCGACGCAAATGTGGGGGATTCAAAAAATCTGTTATCGGTAGACTAAATTTTTTTTTTGTATATTTTTCGCTTTTTATGGTCCGTTTACCATATAATTAGAAAACTGTCGAGTGCTGTTTGAAAATTACTCTTTCGATAATATGATTATTTTTATTTGTAAGATTTTAGTTAAGTATAATTATAAAGAAATTACTAGACATTGTATTGCATATAAGGTGAAACGAGAACAAGAGTACTAAAGTGGAAGAAGAAAAGCTGAAATTCATGATATTAATACATGATATTAACGTGCGAATCATTTTTTTTAATTTGAATTTCACATGGCCCGAATAGAATATAAAAAAAAAACCATTCCCTTGTTTATGGACCAGTCCATTAGCATTTGCCCGGAATCAGGCTGAATTCGGCCCTATTATACCGCGTGTCGGTTTTTTTTTTTAATCTTCCAGTGGGAAGTTTCTTTCAGAATGGCGATTATTAATTATTTCCTGAATTACATTCGCAAAAAATAAACACATTGAAATCAAAATAACATTTATTAAAATTATAAATTATGTAATTGTTCTCATATTTAATAAATATTTTAAAAGTATTTGATCCGATGGGTCTTATGGAAAGAAACACATTTGAACATTTATGTAAAAATACAATTCCAATTTTTTAAAATTTGAGCAAGTTGTTCACAACTTCCACTCGTCATATGTTAATGATGTGCCGTACGGATGATTAGGTTGATGAACGAAGTAGGTCTACTATTATAATTCTGGTTTTTGTATGAAGTAAGCCAAATCTAAGAAGATAAATTAATAATAGATAAACTGCTTTGCTTTAACGAACCTAGCAGATAACTCGCAATAGCTGGAAATTGGAATCTCTCTCCGTGTTATACAATGATTCCACGAAATTATGCTACAATTAGCATATTATAAGAAAATATAAAATATATAGGGTCAAGCTGGGCATATTTCACGTACGTAGTTACCACCCACAAGCCCAAATCCTCATCCCAAACAATGAATAGACATGCTAGAGAGCAAAAATTCAATTCGAGATTTACAATAAAATAAATAGACATCATTGTCCACGCCATTTACTCTTACAAGCTGTTCTCTGGCAAAAACTACACTACTGCAAAAGGAAGGATAGGTCCAGCCAGCATTGCATAAAAGCTATAAGGAAATGTAATCTGTCCATAGACATTCTTGCAAAGATGGCGATTAACTCGCACGGGGATATTCAGAATGTTGCAAACACAAGGAGTGTGAGAGCTCTTGGTTATGATTCTGCAGGCTGAACTCATCCTGCAAGAAAGACAGGAACATGTTAGTACAGGACAACAAGTTTAGGATAAGTAAATTATTATGATATTAGGCGAAATGCCAAATGTGCCATACGAAGACACCAGCATCTCACAGGGACAGACGCAATCAGACGGCATAAGATGATCCAGGTTTCCAAGTCAAACCAGCAGGAATAGATAAACTACCTTCTTCAATTACAGAAATATGTCTGAAGCATATCATTTTTTACTAAATTCATTTGAAAGGTAATGGGGACAGTGGAAGATGTAGACCACTTTCATGACTCAAAAATCTATAAGACCTCTCCCAAGCACGTGCGAAACCCGCACCATTTGAGCGGCTGAGGAATCCTAATAACAAGTATAATTCCAAAAGATTGTACATGCGGTTGCAGCACGGTTCGCGCTGCATGTAGCGCTAAGCTATAGAATCAATATGGTGACTGTTCAAGGAAATGCGATTAGCTTTTCAAATCCAAGGCTATTTCTGGCAAGGAAAAAATGACAAATCATACCATGTTCGAGATAGCAATGTCAGCAGAAACAGCTTTAGCAAAAGCAGAGCTGGCATCGGCCACATAAAAATTACCTCTCGGGGAGGTCCATTAGGAAACAAATAACCAGAGAAGCGTTGGTAGGTGCGAGAGATGAGACTTGCAGTCATGAAAACTCCATTCACGCACTCCTTCGGGGGCTCGTGGTCAATAACTCCAAAAGAGTACACAACGAAATCAGCAAGTTCACTTGTTGCAGGTGGCAGGAAGGCAACCGCACAATATATTCTGTCAGAGACATGAAAGAGCCTCCAGACCCGTGAACGCAGCTCGTCATCCAATTTGCCCAAATCAATGAACAGCATACTGGGACTATAGAGGTCCAAATCGCAGATCTTTTCAGGAGGCATGAGGAGGAGCAAGGGATTCTGCCAAGGGGTGATTCCAGCAGCATAGCCCCCAATCCTGGTCCAATTTCCATCGAAACACAGGAGACGATGTTCATGAAAGACACCACATGAACAAGATCTTTTAAAACCCGGAAAATGCAGGTGTTGGTGTGCTGTACAAACATGAAAAATTACCCTGCTCTGGGTGCAGACGAAACCGAGAAAATCACGACGATATTCAGACAGAGGTTCATAGCGGGTGGGGCGGATAGGGGGAGGAGGTATAAGAGATAGCCACCCATTCCTAAAAAGCTTCTGAAACGAGTGTTTAGGTGGTGATACGTTATAATATCTGATTAAGAAATCAACTACGTAGAGATCACCATTGAAGGTAAACATAGTTGGGGAATTAAACAGCTTAGTGTTAGGGTTTCCGTTGCGGGTACCATTCAAACTCTTTCCCTTAATCCACTCACGCGCCGACGGACCGTCGATGTCACAAAACCACATGGATCCGGTATCTGAAACGACATAGACACAGGAACCAAAGAAAGCGCATGCCACGTTGGACGCGACCCCCGGGCCGTTGCAAAATTCCACGACATGGTATACCGAGGCGGACCAGGGGTTGATGGCGAAGATGCCCAAACCTTCTTGGCCGCTGATTGGGAGCACGAAACAAACGGCGTACTCGCCCCACTCGTCCCACGCGCCCTCTGGCAGAGGAGGCGGCGCGTCCCTTTATGGGATCTTACCCGACGAAGTTCCCGTCGACTCCATTCTTCTTCTTCTTCTTCTTCCAAAAGCTGTTTTCTTCCTTGATTTCCCCGAGAGGTGTTGTTTGTTTGATTGCGGAATGTTGGACTTCTAGGGTTGTTTCTCTTACCTTTAGAATATATTGGAAATTTCATCTCAGGTCGCTTCTCTTATTATGTATAAATTATGATTGCGATCCCTCTTGTTTCAAATACTATCCATGTTATTTGATTAAATTATATTCTCATATATCCTTATCCTTGAGGCTATTATCATCTGTCATTTCTATTTAGTTTTAAATTAAGGTTTTATTTTCCCATCGAAGATGAATATATGTGACATGGCACTGACGTGGAAGGTCGAAAAAGGACAAATAAACTCTAAATAAAATTATCTCCAAATCTTTATCCTAATTGATTAAAAGATGGAACTCGCACTATGATATATCAAAATTTTGAGACTTACAATTTCCGCTTTAGGGAAAGGTAATTAGTAGTTATTTTATATATAACAAATCTTTATATTGCCATTATAAGTGAAAATTAGTAACATTTGAAACAGAAATTTCAGCATTTTCTTCAACATCATAGAAGGAGCCGAACATTTTATTTTGACAAGCAAACATATACAGTGGCAATTGAACGACCCCCTACGCGCCAAAGAGCAATCCGAAGAGTGACCAGAATGGTGAGCACTCAACTTCATGTATTGTAGTTTAGACTTTACTGTATGTCATCTCGTTAGTATTATCCGAGTAACCAGCCAGTTGAGCTTGCAGCTGCTCCCTACTTCACACCGAATGTTGATTCTGTTTAATATGCTTTAATATGTATTCTATGCTGCGTCAGAACAATCTGCAGTAAAAAATCCCACCAGAGTTTGTTTACTTTCGGAACAGTACGGTAACATATCTTCGAAATAGCAGCTTGTTCGGCGCGATTCCTGCTGATAGATGTCTGTCTGCAAGCCTGATCATTCTACAACTAGATGGCAACGCAATGATCAGACCGATCCTGAATAGATCAGAAATTGCTTGTTGCTGTACTTGCTGTAAGTAGTTTTTCCTTTGATTTGCTGTCAAAGAGGGGAGTATGATTCCCCCCTTCCCCAATTTTTCCTTTTCGTGAATTACGCAGCAACCACAGGATAATTACAGTTTTTGAGATCATACTCCTTGTTTTGGTATTCAATTTTCATTAATAAAAAAATTTTACTAGCTGGTCCAATGAACATTCAACTTGAAATGATATCAATGCGGAATGTACAGTTTGTGCCAAATTCTGCAGAGAAGTTGGAGATTGCTTGATATGTTATAAGGAACCTTTGATAGACAGACTGTAGAAAAACAACAATCTGATGAATGGCTTAAGAATACAATTGTATTTCTGCAATCTATCATTATTCAAAGAAATCAATGGGAATAAGCTACTATTCCCTGTCGTCAGGAGCAGCTTCTTTCGATGGCCCACGCGTTATCGTAAAGACGGGGTCTGGGCGGAGTGTGGTAGCCATAGATCTTGAATGGTGATATTGTTTCTCTAGGAACTAGCAGTGGAGCAGCAGGGTGCAACTTCATTGTTTCTTTCACCACCAACTTGAGATAATCAAGGTGCTCCACATCTGCTTCACTATTTTTCCTTTGTTTCCAATGAGGCACCTCACTTCCTCTTGAGCATTCTTCGTGGCTCTTGGATCCTTCATAAGCTCTGACATTGTCCACGTCATTGCGACCGAAGCAGTATCTGCGAAGAATATTTCCTGAGATTTATAGGGACAGAGGAGTTAGCCAAAGATTACTTGTAATGACGCCAAAATTTGGTAGAAAAGTGAAACGAGATTAGCAAACAAGTACGTGTATCCATTAAACATCCGGTGAAGAATTGAATTGATGGTTAATCGACCTGGCTAAAGAAACGTTACCTTGCAAATAATATGATTTTGTTTAGCAAATAATATGATTTTGTTGAAATGTCAGGACCATTTATAGATTTTTCTCAAAAAATTATCACAAAAAATTGGAACGTTTTAAAAACATGTCGTGTTTAAATAATTTCTTATGGCGTCTTACAAACATAAAACATGGACTGTGGCGTAACTAAATGTGTAAGAAAATATCTTATTCTTGTATAACTTAAAAAGATAAACAAAATATTTTGCGGTTTTTAAAACAGAACAGCAGAGCATGCTAGTATGAAATAATGACAAGCATAAATATATTATTTACATATGGCTATTTATGCAATATCAGTTGCTCCATATAATACATTCAACTATTGGCAAAAATGTATCAACTAAAATTACTCTTTTTAATTTGAAATGCTATGGTAAATTGAATGGCATTAATTAGTGGTCGCTGGAGACTTCATCTTTTGTTACCTTCTTATTTTATATATTCTAAATCAATCAAGAAAATCAAATATTGAGATTTCTTGCTCTAATAACGGATTTCAAATAATATTATCATAACATCAACATTAAAAAGTCAAAGGACAATCAATTAGAATTTACATAATATATCATAAGAAATAATGGCAAATCAATTAGAATTTACCTAATATATCATAAGAAATAATGGCAAGTCTTGAAATATTTACCTATTATGATTATTGCTCTGTGTTTCTTGAATTCCTATATAAATCAAGTGCTCATCTAACAATTTAACCCTCGAAAGCACTCTCCTCTCCACCCTAAACAATGGTTAAAATATTAAATATATGTGCACGCATTACTTTTATGTGCTCTTTTTTGTTGGTATGCAACAATAATCCAATGTTCGTCAATTCTGTCTAAAAAAAAAGAAGGTATCGAGTTAATAGAGAAAAGTGATCATAAATTTTCTCTGTTCCCTCAATGTGATACTATTTCTTTGGTCAATTCTGACCATAGAGCAGATTATTGGAAAGGAAAATGTATACTTTTACTGAAAGAGGCACTTGGAAATGCAACGGCAAATGTTCAATACATTAAATCTCTGATGGATAAAACTAAAGATCTTGTGCTTCGTAAACGTCTTGATGATTGTTATCAAGCAAATTTTGGTGCAATGATTGGCATACCAGAAGCACTTGATTATATAGCTAAAGATGATTTTAATCAGGTCAGTGTGGTTGGGGTGACTAGTAGTCATGACATTCAAGATTGTGAGACACAATTCTCACCTCAACGATCGCCGTTGTTTGCTAGGAACAATCTCATGTACCAACTCTTATGTAATGTCGTTGGAATTTCTGCATTCTTTTTGGGGCTTGTGCCATTTCCACCAACGCCTCCCGTTGCTAATTAACTTGTAATTCTATTTATAAACAAAATGTACCATATGGCTTTGCAATATTAATAAATAAAATCTTTACATCTGGTAGACAATTCACAAATTTTACATGACCTGATTTTCTTTGACTATATGTCACAATTTTGTAATGGACAGTCTTAAAATTGCTCTTGTTGCTTGCTAAAGGCAATATCTTTACTATATGTCTAATGAAAATTTTTAAATTAAAATCATAGGTATCTAAGTTTTTAAGCTGTAATGAGAGGGATGAAATCATGGAAAGCACAATTTATGACCTATAAATCATATTTATTTAGAATTTTGTCTTACAATTTTTTTTTCAGAGTCCCATAATATCTTTACAATAGTCTAGAAGTTATTATTGGTTGAAGAATGGACTCATTGTTGCTAGTACATAGTGGACATCACTATCCTCTTTTCTGGTCCAAAGTACCGGAATATATAATTTTTTTTCTTGCAAAAGACACTGTAAAATTCAATATGTTTGTGCCGCACTCTTTATTCCGAATCATGACTGTTCATATATAGACACAATAGTACAAAAGATACGATTACAAATTCCTGAATCTAACTAATCTAATCACTAGAATTCCGGAAGATAAAATCAAATATGAAAGGAAAACAACTGCATAAGGTAAGTGCAACTAAGAGATAAAGAAGATAATATCAGACAGAAATGGAGCGGGATTATCACAATATTTAATAGACACATATGGGAATCATATATTGAATCCCCACATAGGGAGAGAACTCAGGGAATGTAGTGTAGGTATAGGATTTAGTAGGAGGGATCTGATTAAACTCCCCTTGAGGCTGGGGAGTTTAAGGTAACGACACGGGGCTAACGTGGGTGTGTGGAAAGGCTCAAAGATTATGTCTTGTGTCTGACTGAGGACGGCGGACTTGATGTCCTAAATCGCCTCATCCAGTTCGCCGTGTTTTCAACATATGCGAGAAGTTGGGTTAACCTCTCTTGCCCTTCTATTTGAATCATCTGATTTTGCTCCGTATTGTTATGGGGCCTGGTGTTGAGTTCATGGATCGTCTGAGCTAGATCGTTTAGGTTTTGGAGTCCATCGGCCTAGATTCTTGGTTCGCTCGGTCAAATCGTGGTCGGGCCAAAAAAAAAATTATATTAACAATTACTAAATAAGATAAATAATTTCTTTATTTTAATGAAAAATATGATATAAATTCAAATGTCCACTAACTTTGGTGTAAAATTTAATCAAATAAAGTATTCAAAAATCAATTCAATAAATCTAGAAAAACATTTAGTTCAAAACTTTTAAGCGCTAGGCCGTGAGTATTTTCTCTCGATCACTTTTTTATAGTTTATTTAATTATTTCAACTTTTAAGTTGTTAAGTTTTTATTTGTATTTCTAGGGTTTTTATTTGTTTTTATTTTTTTTACTTTTGAGTAGTAAATTTTAGATTTTTGTTAAAATTTGAAAATTTTTTCCTTCCCCATGGAAGTCAATAATATTCAACCGAATAATTTAACCAAACTTTGAGCTTCCAACCGCTTTTTTTTAGACAAAAATAAATCAAATTTATCTCTGATTAGCGATCTAATCAGTCAAGCTGCCGATCGGACCACAATTTTTTAAACATTGCTTCTTCCCCTATTTTATTACCTTGCCATCATTTTGCTTCACAATATTAATATATAAGATCCTTACATTTGTAAGACAATCCACTAATTTATATGAACCGATTTTCTTTGATTATGCTTAACAATTTCGTAATGAACAATATTAAAATTGTTCTTATTACTTGATAAAGACAATATCTTTACTATATGTCTAATGCAAAATTTTGAATTAAAACCTTAGCTATCGAAATGTCTAAGTTATAATGAGAGGGATGAAATCATGGAAAGCACAACTTATGACCTATAAGTCATATTTATTTACATCACTATCAAGTACCAAATTATATCTTTATCAAGTACTAAAATTATACTCTAGCCTGGTACTGATTTCTATAGAAAAAGTCAGCATATTTTATTGCGCAAGTCAGAATTATTGTCTTTCAATGAATTGTTAGTATTTGTGTCAAATTCCTAACTTGTTTATGTAGTTGTTACTTGTTACATAATACATATATCTTACCAGAATATGGGTATGATGAGTAACCAAAAATAATAATAATAATACATATCTCTTATGTGTAGTAAGATCTTAGATTAAGAGTTCATTGACTTTATCTAATTTTCTACTTGCTCGCTCTTACTTTATTCTTCTTCTTCTTCGCGTTATTAGATTATTATGACGCGCGACCCCCAAATTTCAAATCAAATGCTGGGAAACAACGCCAATGAATATCCACCGTTGATTTAATAAAGTTAAAAATTAAACGGTTGGTAAAAAAAAAGCGCGGGAACCTCTCGCCCCTTCTTCTCCTCTCTATAAATGAAACAAAAAAACCTGAGTTCTTCTACTTCCTCTTCTTCATTCCCTCAGCGAAGCATCGGCTCACCGGACCAGTACGCCTTCATCGACGAGTTTTGACGGACTCTGCAACCCGATGAGGCGCGCCGCCGTCGTGGACGGTTAGCCGGCGTGCCAGAACCTAACAACGACGACGAGGACTATGTCGGCGTCGAGTCCACGGAGACGCCCGAGGAGGCGGTCTATATGGGGAGGGATACTGACGGAGGGTGTTACTCCGAGTTGGAATTGGCCGGCGGCGGGCTGGAACCCGTGCCGATGGAAATTAGGGTTTCGAGAATTGGGGATTTGGGGGTTCCTTCAAATTCCGGTAAGATATCGCACTTTCCGTAAAAAAGATTGAAGATTTCGGATGCCAAAGTCGATTCAGGGGTTGAAAGAGGCAATTTGTGTGCGAATACGGCAGCCGAGAGGAGAATAAGCAAAGACGACATTAACAAGGTCAAGTTTTTCGGTGGGGAGGACAGGGGCGGGCATGGGAGAGCGAGGCGGGCGTGGCCGGGGTGGATTATCGGGTGGAAAGGGAAGAACGTGGAGGAGGAGGACAGCCGCGTCCGAAGAGGAACAATGGTGGCATTGCAAGGAAGGAGGAGGTCGAGGAGGAGGAGGAGATCACACTGTTGGGTGTGTTGAAGATGCTTGCAGATGTACAGGGTTGGTGGGATGATGTTGGTTTGGAGGGGTTGAGTGTGTTGGGAAGCTGCTAAGAGAAAGAGAATGTCTTTCCCTTGCAGATGCAGAGGGTGTTGCTGCTTTGGGCTTCCGATCATTCTTTTTGTAATCATTTATTTCCTCGCTGGAATGCTCTTTCTAGTCTAGTGAATTCTGATGTACTGGAACCAACCAACTGGTGTACTCTGCGTGCTTGGGTGCATTTTTTCTTGTGACCGCAATTGTATTTGAGCCTTGAAAGTCCCTTCATATGTTTGAGAAGTTGTGAGGGTTTATGTTGGAATTTAAGCTGCAATCTGCAGCTCTATTCATGGATGCTGGTTTGGACTTTGGAGGGGTTGAGTGTGTGGGAAGCTGCCAAGAGAAAGGGCATGCCAGGTCATTCTAGGAGTTTCAGCACCATCGATAGTTTGAGTGGGCATTAGAAGGTTCTCCTCTCGATTGGCAAAATCGGAAAAAGAGATAACCAAGGTCAACAAATCGGAACAGGTTCAAAGTGCTAAGGAAGCAAGTCACCGGCATCACCATCGGTGCGACGCATCACTAGTTATTGGTTCTGTTCAGGCAGGACCTGGTGCTGCTATGGGCTTACGGTCTTCATATTGTAATCTTGTCGCTTGAATGTTCTTCTTGCGCATTTGGCACTGATGTACTGGAACTAACTGTTGTACTTGGTGTAATTTGAGTGCAATGAAATATACCTTCCCAATAAAACCAAATTGCAGCAATGTTCATGGGTGTTATTATTACTGCAGAATTTTGCAGATCTGCGGTCCTCTACTGCAATTCAACCTGCAGCTCAATTGTTAGTTGTCCGATTATCCTCGCTGCTGTAGCATTCTCTCAACCTACCTATGTACAGTTAGATTAATCATGTGATTAGGTAGCCTTTAGTCTGCAGATATTATCAACTGGATGAACATGACAAGATGAACTTCTTCCTAATTCTAGGTTTGTAACAATATCTTCAGGAAAATTTAGATGGATGGCAAGAATCTGTCGCCCCAACTAACTACGCAAGCAACGAACACCAACTCTTGATGGAAAAACATCATTATTCAGAGTTGGCTAATAATCAAAAAGTACAAATGGAACAGAGAAGAAAACATTAGATTAGTAATACCAATACATTAGAAGATCAAGCTCATATATAATAGCATTCCTGACTGGTCTCAGGGATGGTGTAGAAACCATTGATTCTAAGAAACTACTTTTCTTAGCTATTGATCGAGATGAGAATAAACTAGTGATAAAGATCTGGATTATACGGAACGCCTGTGGAAGGTAGCCATGTGCTACTTTTGGGCTTCGGAAATATTTCTGATCGCCGCGAAGCCTTTCCATGACACTCTCTTGCTTGTATCAGCTCCCGCTCCCCGAGTGTCATACTCCCGATAAGAGACCGTATTACGTCTGTTGAGCTTGTCATTACTCCAGTCCAGCCATCCTTGTGGGTCGATGTATGACGGCAAGAAAGACTGCATCACCACAATTGAGGAGTAGTTACCCCACGGCCTCCCCAAAAAGGTACGGACTCCCGAACTCTGCTGAAAATCTCGGGCAGCTGTAATCGTACAGTTATGCAACACTATTCCAGTTGGTTCTGTCGGGAAGTTCCGGTTCTGAGCCGTGATGACTAAGGGTGAGCAAAAAATCTATTATCCGTAATTTGAATCCAATATCCAAATTATTTTTCGGATTTGGACTCGGATAATTTTATGTTTGGATTCGAATTCGGATAATCCAAAAAATTATTCAGGATTCGGATTCGGATTCAAATAAAAAAAACTTCGGATTATCTGAATATCCAAAATATCTAAAACATATATATATATATATATATATATATATATATATTAAATTATAAAGTTAAAAGTGTGTGTTTCTAAGGGACTAGACTTGTGGGCTAATTCTTTATTAAGTTAGAAAATAAATTAAAAAGTCTAATATTTTTACTAAAAGTTAAAGTAGTAGTGAATTAGTTATCAAGTCTTCAACTCTAAATAAAAAAATGCTTTCAACCCCAAATAAAATATTCCAAGCTATCAGCCAACGAAGAACTTGAGAATGATAATAATTTTTTTTTCTTACAACTAAGCTATTTTAATCTCTTATATTTTTATTAAGGGTTAATTACCCTCAGGTCCCTGAACTATTGACGATTTTGTAATAGGGTCCCTGTGTAATTGGAATAAGATATAAGACCCCTGTGTTATAACAAAATATTGGCATAAGGTTCCTGACTTAACCTTCGCTGACATCATCAATTTTTTTTCATTTTTTTAACATTGAATTGACCAAAATACCCTTAAGCCAAAAATTAAAAAAAAAACATCTTCATCTCTCTTCATCTTCAAACTTCATATTCAACCTTCATCTTTAACCTTCATATTAAAAATCGTCGATTACAAGAAAATCCAAATCTGAGATTACAAGAAAATCATCTTCTCCCCCAAATCATTTTCTTCTCCCCCGGATGTCAATATTAACAAGACCAAAAGTAAAAAAGGAAAACAAGATGAGCATTCGAATGTAAACAAGGAATCAGAACCAGCACTCTCCAACTTCTCCAAAGTAGATTTTCGCAGCTTGTCCTTTTCATCCTTGGGTTCTCCCTTATCGCTCCCTGACCCGTCCCCTCCTCTACCTTCACCCTTGTCCGCGATAGTCTTTGCAGCCTTCTTCGCTATTGTAGCACCTTGTAATAGTCAAAGTCAAGCCCCATCCATCCTAAACCCTAGATCTGATCCTAAGCCACGACTACAACTAATTCGTAATTAATCTCAAAATTAATAAAGGAAAAGTGAAATAGCTAGAATGACAAAGCTGTACATTGCGAGAGATTTCCTTGGGCACCTTCTAAAGATCAGAGAGAACGGAGAAGGTGGAGAATCTGTCCAAGCCTACGTTGTCGAGGCCGACCTCCTCTTTCCACCCGCCTCCCCAACTGAGGTCGTCGCCTCCTTCAGAGCGGCGCTCACGTTTAACGTCGATGCCGAGTGTTGTTTGTTGATTCTCCCTCGAATGAAGCTGGGGTGGTTGCTGGAGATTCTCCTTCGAACATTAAACCTAGATTAAATAATTGTAGATAAGAACAAAGAGAGAGGGAGAGGTATTTTCTGGATTTGTTTCTCGATTTATTGTTGGAGAGGGATAAGAATGGTTGCTGGAGATGGATAAGAATGGTTGCTGGAGATGTTTTTTAATTTGGGAGTTCTGGGTTTTTAGTGTTCATCGTGTTCATCCTGTTCATCGTATTTTAAGGTTGAAGAAGATTTTTTTTAATTTTTAGGGGTATTTTGGTCAATTCAATATTAAAAAAACGAAAAAAAATTGATGATGTCAGCAAAGGTTAAGTCAGGGACCTTATGCCAATATTTTGTTATAACACAGGGGTCTTATATCTTATTCCAATTACACAGGGACCCTATTACAAAATTGTCAATAGTTCAGGGACCTGAGGGTAATTAACCCTTTTATTAATAATAATTTATTGCATGTACTTTTCATTGCAGGTTATTTATCCATGAGAATAAATGTATACCAAAAATTTATGGATTTTAATCCATATTGATCAATGATGAGCTACTTGATTTTCTAAGCCATAATTTTCTTTTAATGCATCACAACTATCAAGTAATATATCTATTTTTATAATTTTTTAATTATTTTATTATTAATAATAAACTAATTTTATTATCATAACTCTTATAGATTTTCCTATTTTCAAGAATTTATGTTTAAAGTTGCATACAATATTTTAATTTATTAACATTTGAAAGTAAACGTATTTTAGGAAATCAAATCAAACCCCGTGGAGCCTCTCAGTTTTCTTCAAATACATCACAACTCTCAAGTAATATATCTATTTTTATAATTTTTATAAATTATTTATTATAAATAATAAAGTTATTTTATTATCTTAACTCTTATGATATTAGTTATATTCCTCAATTTTCAAGAAATTATGCTTGAAAATTATGTAGAGATATGAGCTACTTGATTTTCTAAGCCATAATTTTCTTTTAACACATTACAACTATAAAGTAATATATCTATTTTTATAATTTTTATAGTAATGTTATTATTAATAGTAAAGTAATAAACTAATCTTATCATTATAACTCTTACATAGTAGTTAAAATTCTCCTATTTTCAAGAATTTATGTTTAAAGTTGTGTAAAATATTTTAATTAATTAATATTTGAAAGTAAACTTAGTTTAGGAAATCAAATCAAGCCCCGTGGAGTCTCCCAGTTTCTTTCAAATACATCACAACTCTCAAGTAATATATCTATTTTTATAATTGTTATAATTTATTTATTATAAATAATAAACTAATTTTATTATCCTAACTCTTATGATATTAGTTATATTTTATTATGTTATTTTGCAAAGCAATGTTACGTTTGTTTATTACAAATTTGTCTCAAACAAAAATGAAGGTGGATTTCCGATTATTTGAGTGTCCAAATTTATCTATCACTTTTGTTTATTACGAGAGTCTAAATTTATACTGTTGTTTCGTTTGTTAACAATTCAAAAAAATTGGATCATTTGAATCTGTATCCAAAATAATTTTGGATTTCAGATAATTCTTTATTTGAATTCGGATCAAAAAATAGTAATTTCAAAAATTTCGAATAATACAAATTTCGGATAATTTGGATTCGGATTATCCAAATGCTCACCCCTAGTGATGATGTTGATTTGTCTAGGCAACGGTTGGTGTAAGTAGATCGCCAAGTGTTGGAGGACAACCTGAGCATTACCGAAGATGAAGTCGATTGTGCCGTAGATATGGCACTCTCGGAAGAACTGTGATCCTTGCCTTGCGTACAAACTGTCTTGGAAGCCATCAATTTTACACCTGTAAAATACCGCTTCACAAGCATCCACTAGCAAAGGTACTACCTGGCTCATCTCAGGTCCTGCAGTGCTTCTGAAGGAAAGACCTTGTGCGACAAAATGGTCTCCGAGAACCTCTACAAAGAATAATGCGATGACCAAATTAAAAGACTACAAGTGGCTCTTGATTGTATGGAACAAATTGATATTTTGGCAGAATGCTACAGCAGACAGTTCGTATCACTGGACTGAGTGAGGCGTTCTATAAATGGATAAGCCATGTAGAAGTCCACGAAGAACATTGTTATTGTAGATTGTACCTTGATACTGTACAATATAACGCATTTGAAAGAATAATATGATGACAAATTAAAACAATATTAGAATACTAATAATTAGAAAACAATACTTACGAACTGTGGTGGCGATCGAAAATTGATAGAGATCATGTTGAGAAACAGATTAATTGCATACATACAACTCTTATTTGAACAAAATGAAAAAAAAATGCGATCTTTGGTGTCTAATAGAACAAACACTAATACCTTAATTGAGTCAGTCAAGCTTCAAATAGATTTAAGTACTTACGTGCTGTTGCTGTCTCCGGAAGGCTATATCCAGTTCTGTTGCACTTGTTCCCGGTGACAATGGTCAACGGTTGACTTCATTCCATCCCCGATAAGTGCGATATTGGTTTTAGTTTTGGAGACTATAAAAGGAAGGTATTGCCCGGCTTTCACTTTGATAGTGAACCAGTTTTTAACGTTGACTGGTGCATGCTCTATCGCTTCCTGAATTTCTCTAACATTTCTTGTTCCATCAGGAGCAACAATTATGTTGAATTGTGAATTACCACAATCCAACATCATAATAACCAATATTAATAATAGCTTCTTAGACATATTTGATGGAGAGCATAAAATAAGTGATTATGAGAGTATAAAATAAGTGATTATGTTGAGTACAACAGTGATAAAGTATTTACACTAACACATTGTATATATAGTGCTCTAACATTGAAGATTAAATTTGTTAAAGACTAATGCCATCAAATTTGTAATAAAGAAACACTATAAAATTGTGACATGTCCCTATTTGGGCCAGAAAACAATAAAGAGCATTTGTAAAAGAAGAAATTGAAATTGATTTGTGGTAGTTTTCACACATATAATTGAACTATACATTGCTAGTTTAGTTCACTTTTTGCCTCTTGTAATTAAAACTCTGAGCTTTTTTTGCTGTATGTCTTTGTTGGTAAAATTAAATTAATGTCAAAATTAATGTCTCACCAAAATTGGTTAGACACTGGAGATCTTCATAACCAAATTTATAAGCAATTTGATAAATTAGTCCAAACTTCTAATTCCTTAATCAATAAATATATGGCCAATGACGTACAAGTCTCAACATGGGGCTAATTTGGCTAAGCAAACAACTCACTAATAAGCACTAAGCTAGCTCTACTTTAACTCTTAATTTTAAACTACATTGTCCACCAACTAACTAATGCATATATACTTGGAACTCTTTCTCACACAGAAAAAAAATATCAATATGAGTTATAGTGTCATTTATAGAATTCAAGAAATTGGAAAGTGAATAATAAGTAATGGTAAATTAAGGTGGGGTGGTTGCAATACGGGTGAGTACGAATTAAACCGAATCGAATTCAAATATTTTATACTTTCTCGAAAAATTACTTCATCAAACATTCACCACTTGATCTGGTACATGACAAAGAAGAATTCACAAAAAATTTATGCAGAGATATAATTAATTAGTTACGTAAGAAAATCTGAAAAATAGAGATTGAATTATATATAATTGCAAGAATGAAAGCAAAATTCAAATTCCAGTTCACATATTTTCGTCTCTGCAAATTTGATCATATTTTTTCATTACATAAATTGATAAATTAGTCGGTGAATTGAGTAAAAAATTGTGGGGATAAGCAAAATTTAGAACCCGGTGGATTTTCAATTTTGTAGTTACAATGTCACAAATTTTAAAACAGGATTAGACACATGAGAGACGCTGAATCAAACGTGTTTGTGTTGTCTTCAAGGAATGAAAATTTGGTAAATTAAGCAGAAATTCTGAATATGTTTGAAACAGAACCGAATCAAATCTGGCACTATGATACAACATGCTGGAAAATCCAATCATAAATTCGTGGCCGGATGACCGAATCCGCAGGCCCTTGTCTTCTTTACGAGATTGGATGATACTTCCTCGAAACAAGTTTAAGAGGGACTTTTCTGTTTACCGTGAGACCGAACATTTCTTCCATGCTAAAATCTTCCTCCTTCATCCCATTTGGCAACTTCCAATCAAAATGGTACATGAGATTCGCAAGTTCAATGTTCACCACAGCTAGTCCCATGTGCATACTGGGGCAGCCTCTTCGTCCGCCACCGAAGGGCAGCAGCTCGAATTGGTGCTGCCCTATGTAGTTGACACTAGTTCCTTCAAATCTCTCAGGGAAGAACTTCTCTGGCTCATTCGAGAAACTGGGATCCGGTCCAATCAGAGACAGATCTATATGGTCTCAAGTGGGGGCAATTGCCCCCACAATTTTTTTTTGGTATATATTTAATAGAAAAAAAGAGTTTGCCTTCATTAATATTGACTAATTTATCCCCATTAAATTTTTTTTTCAATTGCATGAAGTACATAAATATTTTGCCCCCATAATATAAATTTTCTGGATCGGTCTCTGCGTCCAATACCCCAAACATTTACATAGATACGGATTTTAGGCAGAATGTGGTAGCCATTGATCTTGAATGGAGTCATTGTTTCTCTAGGAATCAGCAATGGGCCAGCAGGGTGCAACCTCAACGTTTCTGTCACCACCAACTTGAGATAATCAAGGTGCTCCACATCTGCTTCACATACTTTTCCTTTGTTTCCTATGAGGTTCCTCACTTCCTCCTGAGCTTTCTTCATGGCTCTCGGATCCCTCGCGAGCTCTGACATCGCCCACACTACTACAAGTGTCGAATTGTCTACAGCAGCCGCGAATACATTATGACATCGATGGAGGCAGAGCAAGTTGAAGTTAAATTGTAATTGAATCTAACAAACAAACAAACCAAAGTATGCATAATAATCATCCTTTGTCCTCTCTCCCGGCATCAAATTGAAGAAGGTAAATACAAGAAGAAACAAGGGAGATGTGGTGATTGGTTACCATGAGGATTTTAAAATATATTTTTTAGAGGAGGTTGAGTTTTGAGAATTTTAGCTTTCAAATAGGCCATATATTTAAATATAAAAGTACTAATAAATTAAGAATTCACACTCAGTCAAACTTGCTTGGTATATTTCACCAATAGTTGAATGTTTGATGTGGTCCAAACCTCATAACGCGATTAGTATAAATAAGTTAAAAAGATAGACTATTAAATGTTACCTGATAGACTGTTAAAGGTTGATTTTTGGGTGTTCTTGGTGTGTCACCTAGAAATGACTATATTACCTTTCAAATTAATTAGCAGCAACCCAACCGGTTGTCTTTGCCGTACAGATAGTCGGCGGTCCGACTTTGATTGGTGGGTAACTCAAGCCTATTTGTAGTCTCTTAACATATTGTTTAAATCCAAGGCCAGTGGCTAATTTTTTACATTAAAGTGATTTTCATAATTTCTGTCACTAGCTCATGGAACTTTAATTTAAGTTGTGCCAACTACAAAATTTGTTGTGTCGCAGGAGTCGGTGCCGAATTGGATTGATTAGTCACATGAGTGGCGCGGAGTCATAGGAAAAAACAATCAATCAAACGTGGGAATCAAATGTGATTGTCTACTGATCTGGATTCTATTTTTAAAAATTCAAATTATGTGACACTACAGTGATCACCATACTTTTTTAAAACGTATTCGAATTTATATTAGTGATAATCAATTTTATGAGTGTGTTAGATATCTCGAAGTAGTGATATGGGTTATGTCTATAATAAAGTTGACATCACCATACGACCAAAAGCATGGTATCGCTACTTGCAATATGATACTGCTAATTGAAATATGATATTGCTACTTGTTACAAGCTACTACTAATATTTATATAATCTCGTTTTTTTTAAATACACCTAATATTACAAATTCAATTCGTGTGGTGCCACAAGCCATAGTCATCTCATGTGCTCTTATGATGATGACGACGAGTAGCTTGTTGCAGACGGCAGAATCCAAGGCTAGTTAGCGACGACCGTGATGAGCTTGGACCTCTCTTACTTCATGGATGACAAATGAATAATGGTAATATACAAAAGAAAGAAGCATTCTTTATATATCTAAAGCTATCATTACTCCATCATTGCTCACCTCCCTTCGGCTTATGCTTTATCATCAGAGGAAGGTTGAAGGAGCTTTATGTTGGATAACTTGTATAAAAGTAACGACCGTAATAAACTAGTAAAGGAGACAAAAATCCGATGAAATAAATGATATCCTTGACTTTTAAAAAATGACATCATTGAATGATTTTAGTAAATGATTTTGGGAATCCAAATATCTTACTCGTGACCTGTATTTTTGAAACATGTATAGTGTCTCATTTAGGACTTAAAGATGTGATTACTGATTAGCATAGCGTTCTTTAATCCTAATATTTAAATGTTTATTTATGGTACAACCTAATATAGAAACATATAAATACGTACCATGTCATATGATATATTAAGAAGTCTTTTAATTATAGTCATTCTTGCAATATTAGTATCAAGACACAAGTTTAACAAATGTGGTAAATTGAGGGAAACAATGTAGTTGTATTGATAATGAAGTAACTTACGTGAGTATTTATACAAAGGAATGTCTACTAGTTAATTACACCAAATTTAAAATTTCACCTCTCTATAAACAAAATAAATAAATAACCGGTTATTTAATATGTCATTTAAAAACAACCTCAGTTCTTCTTCTTCCTCTTCTTCACCGGACTGGTACGCCTTCATCGACAAGTTTTGCCGGATTCTTGAATCTGACGATGTGCGCCTCTGTGGTGGACGGTTCAGCGTCGAGTTCTAGAGACGCCCGGGGAGGGGCGGAGGGAGGAGATGGAGAAGGCGGTCAACTTGGGGAGGAATACTGACGTAGGGTGGGAGAAATTGCCGTGACGTAGGGTGATGCATAAAATATGTTTTTTATGCACTCAGTTTTTCAGTATCTCAAGAGTCTTCAGCTCGGTCTTAAATTACAATATAAAAACCGACAAGTAGAGCATTTTTCTATAACAAATTCAAGGACCATCGACCTCCTTACCAGAAATACTTTTGTCCGTAGTATTTCATTTAAAAGTCGTACTCGACGGCTTACCGAGGGATCTAAATCATTGTAATTTTTTATTGCAGAAGACTGACAATCAATACAATTCCGCACCTGCTCCTGCAACACAGCAAAATTCCTAGTTGTTATAACTTAAATTTAATGTTCCCTTTGCAAGTTGACGGAAATTATTAATGTTATTTTGATGAAAAGAAATTAACTGGCCTTTTATTGCAACAGAATATATAAAGACTCTGCAAATAGGTTTGAGTTCCAACCCACCATTCCATTGTCAGAAACAATTTCACAGGACTGCTGGAATATGGATCTTCAAGAGGTCTTGCCAATTTGGCTTCCAATTCTGATACTCTTATGCGCTGTTTACCTCTACAAGAAAAGTGTAGCTTGCAAGGGACAAAAGGATCATCTTCCTCCAGGCCCTCCCAAGCTTCCTATCATAGGAAACCTGCACCAACTGGGTCAAGTACCCCACCAATCTTTGTGGAAGCTGTCCAAAGAGTACGGACCTGTCATGTTCTTGCGGCTTGGAGGAGTCCCTACGTTAATAGTATCTTCCTCGGAAGCTGCCAAGCAGGTCCTGAAAGTTCATGATCTTGATTGTTGCAGTAGACCAGCCTTAACAGGAACCGGAAGGCTTAGCTACAACTTCAAGGACATAGGGTTTTCCCCATTTGGGGACTACTGGAGGGAGATGAGGAAAATCTGTGTCCTCGAACTGTTCAGCAGTAGAAGAGTGCAGTCCTTCAAGTCCGTCAGAGAAGAGGAAGTCGCTTCCATGATCGATTCAATATCTCGATCTTGCTCTTCTCCGGGGAGTTCGATTGACCTTGGGGAGAAGCTGCTCAACTTGACAGCTAATATTACTTGTACGGTGGCTTTTGGTCAGAGCTTCCGCAGTAGCAAGTTTGCCAACAGCAAGTTGAAGGAAGTGATGCATGAGGCCTCAGCGATGCTAGGCAGCTTCTGTGCCTCTGACTTCTTCCCTTATGTGGGATCCATTGTCGATAGGCTTACGGGGTTCAATGCAAGGCTGGAAAAGAATTTCAAAGATCTGGATGATATTTTCCAGAAAGCTATTGACCAGCATCTTCGCAGAGAGAGGAGCGAGCAAGGGCAGGTTGACATCATTGATGTGCTCCTGCAAATTGAGAGAGAGCAGGGGAAGTCAGCTGAAGGTCAGTTCACAAGACAACATATCAAGGCAATCCTCATGGTAAAAATTCATACCTCTTTTCTTTCTGCTGATACTCATTTTCTTTTTGGTCGCCTCGCCTGATTACATCAGCGAAAGCGAAACATAAATCAAAATGCTTTAAAAAATGAAAGCATACATAGGCACGGGCTGAAAAATAGTCGACGCAGTGGGTATCCGGATACTCTATCTATGATCTTTGAGACAGTTAATATGTACATTTTTCATGCTATAAAAAGAATTTATCTGTATGAATCTCAGAATATATTCTTTGGAGGAGTAGACACTGGTTCGGTCGCAGTAACATGGACAATGTCAGAGCTTATGAAGGATCAAAGAACCATGAAGAAAGCTCAGGATGAAGTGAGAAGCCTCGTAGGAAGTAAAGGAAAAGTTAGTGAAGCAGATGTTGAGCACCTTGATTATCTCAAGTTGGTGGTGAAGGAAGCAATGAGGTTGCACCCTCCTGGCCCTCTGCTGATTCCTAGAGAAACAATATCCGCATTCAACATCAATGGCTACCATATTCCGCCTAAAACCCGTCTTTACGTAAACGCGTGGGCCATTGGACGGGATCCATGTTCATGGGGTGATCCAGAGAAGTTCGTTCCCGAGAGATTCGAAGGTAGTACGATTGACTTCAAAGGGCAGCAGAACTTTGAGTTTTTGCCTTTTGGCGGGGGACGAAGAAGTTGCCCTGGGATGCAGATGGGACTGGCTATGGTGGACCTTGCCCTTGCAAATCTCCTGTACCATTTTGATTGGAAGCTGCCAAATGGGATGGGGGAGGGAGATCTTAGCATGGAAGAGATTGCAGGTCTCACACTAATGAGAAAGGACCCGTTGAAGCTTGTTCCTCTGAAGTACCACGCACCTGCATAAAAGGATAGGGGCTGGTTACAGTTGATTTCTTTGAATAATTGCAGATAGCAGAAATATTGTGTTCTTAGTCCATTCATCAGATTGCAGAAAACATTTGAAGGTTGAAATATAAGTAACTGCCTACTCCTTGTTCTGTTTGATCAAGGCAATCAATCATCACCGTAAAAAAAGTCAAGCTCTCTCTTCTTTCTGCTTGATACTTAATTACAAAAAAGCACATGACCTACACAGACAATTTACAGACAGAAGCCTTAAAGCATCATCGTTCATTATAAATATAATTCTATCAGCTCAAGAAACAACGAAGAGAACAAGTCCAAAATTCTAATTCTTGCCTTTGTCTTCTTCAAGGGAAAGTCATTGCCTTTCTCTTGGCAGCTTCCCACACACTCACCCCTCCAAACCAACATCATCTTCAACGTCATCACAACAACCCTGTGCATCTGCAAGCATCTTCAACACATTCAACGGTGTGATCGCGTCCTCCTCAACTTCCTCCTTCCTTGCAATGCCACTATTGCCTCCTTCTCGGACGCGGCCACCCTATTCCTCCACGTTCTTCCCATCCCTCCGTCGTTCCAACTGCGAATCAACCCCGGAAAATGCGTGCCTCCCTCTCCCAGCCCCAACTCCGTCCTTCCCACACCAACAAACTTGAATTTGTCAACGTCGTCTATTCTTTTTCTACTGTCAGTTGCCAAATCCGCAAGCAAATTGCCCCTTCCAACCCCTGAATCAGACTTCGGTATCCAAAATCTTCCATCTTTTCGGCGGATCGGCAAGGGTTCCACCCCGCCGCTGGCCAATTCCGCCTCAGCTAAATCAGCCAAATCGACCGCCTTCTCTGTCTCCTCCCGGCGCCCCTCCTTGGGCGTCTCCGTGGACTCAACGCTGACACAGTCCTCGTCATCGTTAGGTTCTGGCTCGCCGGCCACGAAGGAGGCGCTCTTCGTCGGATTCCGGGTGATCCCATGCTTCGCTCAGGGAAGGAAGAAGACGAAGTAGAAGAAGTGAGGGTTTTTTTTTTAATGAAATATTAAATTCAGCGGTTTATTTATTTATTTCATATATATAGAGTGAGGAGCAGAAGGGGCGAGAGTTTCCCGCACTTTTTCTATAAAGCGTTTAATAAATTAAATCAACGGTGGAGATTCATTAGAGTTTGATTTGAAAGTTGGGAATTCTTAATAAAATAAGGCGAATATTGTTTGCGTCTCCATGGCATCACCGTAGGAACAAAAGCAGGATATCATTACTCCAAAAAAAGTATACGTAGTCTAAATCCATCATTACTCAACTCCCTTCAGCATGTGCTTCATCATACTCATGTTGTTATTGTAATTTGCAGTAAATGATGATATCATTCACTTGAATTAATTCAGTTATTATTTTTTGAATCGATATATATTACCCTTGACATCCGCTTTTTCAAACATGTATACTGTCTCATTTAGGACTTACCGACTGCAATGTGATCATAATATGTAAATGTTTATTTTTTTGTAGAACCTAATATATATATATATATATATATATATATATATATGTGTGTGTGTGTGTGTGTGTACCATGTCATATGATATTTATTTACATATGGCTATTTATGTAATATTAACCGCTCAGTATAAGGCGTGGACTATATAAGGCGCTCAATTATTTGGCAAGAATATATACCGAAATTACTCAATTTTTTATGGTAGTAAAATTACTCTTTTAGATTCGAAATGTTATGGTAAATTTAATGGCATTAATTAGCTGTCGCTAGAGTCTTCATCTTTCCTCTTGGTTGAACTCCTGTATTAAATCAAATGTCCATCCATCAATCCAATTCTGGCACACACTCTCCTGTCCATCCTAAAAAATGGTAAAGATAGTTGTGTACACGCTACTTTTATCTGCTCTCCTTTGTTGGTATCCAACAACAACCCAATGTTCGTCAATTCGATCTGTTTCAAGAAAAAGAAAGTTCTGAGTTGGTAGAGACAATTGGTCATAAATTATCTTTGTTCCCTGAATGTGATTCTATTCCCTTGCTCATGTCTGATCAAAGAGCAGATTATTGGAAAGGACAGTGCATACTTCTAATGAAAGAAGCACTTGGAAATGCAACAGCTAATGTTCATTATATACAATCTCTGATGGACAAAACTAAAGATCTTGTCCTTCGTAACCATCTTGTTCAGTGTTATGATGCAAATGTCGCTACAACGATTGATCTCCCTGATGCAATTAATTATGCGGCTAAAGGAAATTTTGATGAAGTTAATGTGTTTACGGTCTCGAACAAAAATAGAATCGGTGACTGTGAGACGCAGTTCTCACCTCGACCATCGCTGTTGTTTGCTAGGAACAATCTCATGTACCAACTCTTGTGTAAGGCAACCGGAATTTCTGCATTCTTCTTGGGGCTAGTGCCATTCCCACCTACTCCTCCCCTTGTTGATTGACTTGTAATTCTATTTATAAACCAAATGTGTCATATTGCTTTGCAATATTAATAAATAAGATCTTTACATTTGCTTAAAAATGATTCTCCGATCCACGACTTGATAGAGCTCAGGCTGCAGAGCAACTGGTTCTTCTGACCTTTGCTTTGGGGATGTTGGCCTAGGTCCGTATCTTATCAGGTTGGATTTGAGCGAGAACCAGTTTATTGGAGAGATTCTTTACTCCCTTTCGAGGCTGACATCTTTGTTGGCCTATTAAGCCTCTCCAAGAACATGCTCACTGGCGAATTCCCCCATTGGATCAGCAACATCAGCATACTTCTAATGAAAGAGGCACTTGGATATGCGAGTGCTAATGTTCATTATATTTAATCTCTGATGGACAAAACTAAAGATGTTGTCCTTCGTAACGATGATATGATTGATCTACTGCCTTCCGAAGGAAGGAGGAGCAGTAGAAGGAGGGGGAGGGCGGAGGAGGAGAAGGGGAAGTCTGGAAGAGGAGAGGAAAAGGGAGAAGGAGAAGGAGGAGGAGGAGGAGGGAGGAGAAGGAAAAGGAGGAGGAGGGGAGAGAAGGGGGGGAGTCCAGAAAAGGAGAAAAGGAGTAGGAGGGAGGAGGAAGAAAAAAGGAAAGGAGAGAGGAGGCCGGAGAAGAAGAAGAAAGAGGAGGAGGGAGGCCTTGATAGAGTTCATTTAGGCTTGTGCCGTCGAATTAAAACAGGAACATAAGTTTATTGTATTTCCATGATTTCATCCCTCTCGTTAGAACTTAGACACGTAGGTATATAAGGTTTTCATTCAAAATTAAAATTATATTGTATCAAAATTTGCGGATTGTATACGAAAGGAAAAAAATTATTTTATTAATATTGCAAAGCAATACAAGTCAATCAACAAGAGAAGGCGTAGGTGGAAATGGCACTAGCCCCAAAAAGAATGCAGAAATTGCTTCAGCATTACACAAGAGTTGGTACATGAGATTATTCCTAGCAAACAATAGCGATGGTCGAGGCGAGAATTGTGTCTCACAATCTATGATCCTATCAACAGACGAGCTAATATACGCGTTGACTAAATCAAAATTTCCGACAGTAGCATAATTGATTGCCTTTGGGAGAACAATCACATCATGGCTATTCGCTTGATAACAATTATTAAGATGCTTACGAAGGACAAGATCTTTAGTTTTGTCCATCAGAGATTGAATGTAACGAATATTATCCGTTGCATTTCGAAGTGCCTCTTTCATTAGGAGTATGCATTGTCCTTTCCAATAATCTTCTTTATGATCAGACATTAACAAGGAAATAGAATCACATTGAGGGGATAAAGACGATTTATGACCGATTGTTTCTACCAACTCGGTACCTTCTTTTCCTTGAAACAAAAGTGACGAACATTGAATTGTTGCCGGATACCAACAAAAGAGAGCGAATAGAAATAACGTGTGCACACATATTTTAACCATTTTTTAAGGGTGGAGAGGAGAGTGCTTGGGATGATTTGGTTCTTGGATGGGCATTTTAATTTTATATAGGAGTTCAACCCAGAGAAATATAGAAATAACCCTAATAACTTGCCAATTTTTTATTTGATATATTAGGTAAATTTTAATTTATTGTCCTTTGACTTTTTAATGTTGATCTTGTGATAATATTTATTTGAGATCCGATATTTAGAGCAAGAAATCTCAATATTTGATTCAGATTAATTTTAATTCTCTAATTGATTGGTACAGAATAAATAAAATAAGAAAGTGACGATAGATGAAATCTCCCATGACCACTAATTAATGCCATTAAATTTACCATCACATTTCAAATTAAAAAGAGTAATTTTTCTACCATAAAAAATGAGTAATTTTAGATGATATATTTTTGCCAATAGTTGAATGCCTTACATAGTCCAAGCCTTATATTAAGGGATTAATATTGCATTAATAGCCATATGTAAATAATATATTTATGCTTGCCATAATACCATATGATATATTAGGAAATATTTAATAGTCTATCTTTTAATTTATTTACATCTGGTCGTTTATGCAATATCAATCGCTCTGTATAAAGTTTGGACCATATAAACCATTCAACTAAAGATATATACCAAGTAAAATTACTCAGTAAAATTACTCCTTTTAAATTGACATGTTATTATTACTTCAAATCTGAGAGCATATTAGTATTTCATGATATAAACAAATAATAAATTGACTGCTGATGTCAATTTGAGACTCAAAACTAACATTTAAACAAATTAAAGAATATGGATGAGAAAATAAAATTTCAAAGACAGATATCCTATCCGTAATTATTATAGATCAGATACTTGACTATAATTTGCGAGGTTAATTACGACCCCACTCGCCGTAATCTTTCGACCTCGTGATTTTATTTTTTATTCCAGAAACTTCTTCCAGCTCCAGGTTCACAGCGGTGGCTGTGGAGTTGGCTGACACCAAGGTTGCCGGCGAGCTAGAACATGACGACGACGATCAAGTCCGTAGAGACTTCATCCCTCGTGATGCTGAGGGCGAAGTCTTTCTCTACCTGACGGAGAAGTCCTCGCTCGATTTAGGGACGATTTGTAGTGGTGGTTGACGAGGAGGGGCGTCGAGAGGAGACGAACATGGGCTTGGGAGAGATTTTTCGTGTTCTGGGTTCAATTTAATTTTCTAATTTGAATTTTTGATTCTCTAATTAGTTTTTATTATGATTAAGATGAATTTGGGTTCGAATATTTTGGTTGGACGTTAGATTAAGAAGATGAATGAAAAGCAGAATAATGAGAAAATGATTTTTAATAAAACAGTATTTTTTTTCCATTTTGGGTGATTCTTTGTTGAAAAAAAATCTTAATTTTGCTTTTTAAGTAAGAGTACAATTTTATCAAATTATAAGAATTTTTGATCTAATTATAAAGCAAAAAAAATAAAAGACAAATATACAGGAGTCTGAAAATAATTTACCTCAAAAACATATCAATTAAAATTACTCATTTTTTATGACAGCGAAATTACTCCTTTTAATTCGACATTATAGTAAATTTAATGGCATTAATTAGTGGTCGCGAAAGACTTCATCTTTTGTCACTTTTTTATTTTATTCATACTAGACCAATCAATCAATTAGAATTAAAATTAATCTAAATTAAATATTGGGATTCCTTGCACTAAATATGGGATTTCAAATAAATATTACCAAATATCAACATTAACAAGTCAAAGGACAATAAATTAGAATTTACCTAATATATCAAATAAAATAATGGCAAGTTTTGAAATCTTTACATATTAGGGTTATTGTTATATCCCTCTTGGTTGAACTCCTATATAAAATCAAATGTCCATCCAACAATCAAATCCTCGCAAACACTCTTCTCTCCATCCTAAAAAAATGGTTAAAATAGTTGTGTACGCGCTACTTTTATGTGCTCTCCTTTGTTGGTATCCAACAACAACCCAGTGTTCGTCAATTCTGTTTCAAGAAAAAGAAGGTACTGAGTTGGTGGAGACAATTGGTCATAAATTATCTTTGTTCCCTGAATGTGATTCTATTCCCTCGCTCATGTCTGATCACAGAACAGATTATTGGAAAGGACAATGCATACTTCTAATGAAAGAGGCACTTGGAAATGCAACAGCTAATGTTCATTATATTCAATCTCTGATGGACAAAACTAAAGATCTTGTCCTTCGTAAGCATCTTAATAATTGTTATCAAGCGAATAGCGATGATGTGATTGATCTCCCAAAGGCAATCAGTTATGCTACTATCGGAAATTTTGATGCAGTCAACGTGTATATGAGCTCGTCTGTTGATAGGATCATAGATTGTGAGACACAATTCTCACCTCGGCCATCGCTATTGTTTCCTAGGAACAATCTCATGTATCAACTCTTGTGTAAGGCTGTCGGAATTTCTGCGTTCTTCTTGGGGCTAGTGCCATTCCCACCTACGCCTCCTCTTGTTGATTAACTTTTATTGCTTTGCAATATTAATAAATAAATCTTTACCTTTGGTATACAATCCACAAAGTTTGATACAATCGAACTTCAATTTTGAATCAAAACCTTATATACCTACGTGCCTAAGTTCTAACGAGAGGGATGAAATCATGGAAATCACAATAAACTTATGTAAGTCCTAATTTAATTCGACGATACAAGCTTAAACGAACTCTCTCAAGTCCTCCTTCCTCCTACTCCTCTTCTCCACTGGACTCTCCCCTCCTCTCGCCTCCTCTTCCTTCTTCCTCCTACTCCTCCTCTCCTCTTCTAGACTCCCTCCTTCTCTCCCTTCCTCCTCCTCTTCCTCCTCTTTCTCCTCCTCCTCTTTCCTCCTCTTCCTCCCTTCTCTCCTCCTCTTACAGACTTTCTCTTCTCCTCCTCCGCCCTCCCCCTCCTTTGAATACCTCCTTTTACTGCTCCTTTACCTTCTCCTTTCCTCCTTCGGACTCCTCCCTCTCATCCTCTTTCTCATTCTTTTCCTTCGGACTCCCCCTCCTCCTCTTCTTTTGTTTCTTACTCTGTCCTTCTCCTTCTTCCTCTTCTTCTATATTAGAATCAAATCATAGAGAGTGTTTTCTTTCTCAGGGTATTTTTGTTATTTAGCGTGGTTCTTTGTTGAAAAAAACCTCTGATTCTGGTGTCAGGAGTCTCAGAGTAAACTAAGAGTATTTTTCAATCAATTTAAGAAATAGATGAGACGAGAGACAAATATGCCAAATATAATTTACACTAAATTTTATGACATTTATTACTTCAATTATGAGGGCATAATAGTATTTCATGATCAAAATAGTAATAAATCGATAACTAATGTTCATTATGAGACTCGAAACTAACATTTAAACAAAGTGTATGGACGATAATTTTCGCAAACTCGAGGGACCTGAGGGTAATTTTCCCTAAAATAAATTTTGAAAGACAGACATCCTATGGATATACGTTATAGATCATAAACTTGACTATAATTTGCAAGGTTGAACTTGTGATTATATTTATATATGTGGAATCGAATATCTAGATTTAAAAAAAAATTGGCTTGATTGAATTCAATTGTTCTACCCGTGTCTTCATACTTATGTTGCAATTAAATTAATATTGAAAAGAATTCTTAATATATCACATGACATGACACATGTGTCTATCCGTTGACCATGAAGCGAGGCAAGCCCAAACTCATCAATATCAAACAAAAAATAAATAATCGTCACACGAAGAGAAATTTGAAATATTATGAGTATTTTGAGAAATACTGAATTACAAAAATAGTAATAATAGCAAGTTACAAATAGCAGAAGTATATTGATTTTGTTCGTATGGTGATTGCCTTGCAGACATGTACAACAATATTGGGGTTCTTCTTGGGCCTTGGGCCAACTCCCAACTTTCAAATCAAATGCTGGGAAACAACACTCTCTATTGAATATCCATTAAACGGTTCATTATAAAAAACAAAAAACAGCGCGGGAACCTCTGAATTTAATATTTGATTTAAAAACAACCTCAGTTCTTCTGCTTCCTCTTCTTCCTTCCCTGATCGAAGCATGGGATCGCCGGACCGGTACGCCTTCATCAACGAGTTTCGCCGGATTCCGGGACGGTTCGCCGGTGAGCCAGAACCTGACCACGACGACGAGGACTATGTCAGCGTCGAGTCCACGGTGACGCCCGAGGAGGGGCGCCGGGAGGAGACGGAGAAGGAAGTCGTTTGGCTGACTCAGGGTGTTACCCTGAGCCGGAATTGGCCGGCGGAGAGGTGGAATCCATGCCGGTGAAAATTAGGGTTTCGAGAATTGGGGATTTGGCGGTTCCTGCAAATTCCGGAAAGATATCGCACTCTCCGTCGTAAAGATCGAAGATTTTGGATGCGGAAGTCGATTTAGAGGTTTCACACTGGGAGAGCAAGGTGCGCATTGCCGGGATGGAATCGCGGGTGGAACGATGGAGGGGATGGGAAGAACGTGGAGGAAGAGGAGGGGATCACACTGTGGGGTGTGTTGAAGATGCACAGAGTTGTTGTGATGATGTTGGTTTGGAGGGGTTGAGTGTGAGAAAGGGCATGTCTTTCCCTTGAAGAAGCCAAAGGCAAAAATTCCGGACTTGTTCTCTTTGTTGTTTCTTAAGCTGATAGAATTATAGGTACGATGATTGATGATGCTTTAATGCTTTTGTCCGTGTAGGTCATGTGCTTTTGTAACTAAGTATCGAGCAGAAAGAAGAGAGAGGTTTGACTTTTTTACCGTGGGGATTGCCTTGATATATAGTCTCGTGAACTGACCTTCAGCTGACTCTCAATTTTCAGGAAAACGATGTCTTCCTGTCCTTGTTCACTTCTCTCTCCGTCAAGATGCTCGTCTATAGAATTCTGGAAATGATGTAATGACTCTTAGTTGCTTTGTAGCTCTTCCAAGGTTCCGGCTGTTTGCAGTGACGATGCTGAGTGACCACATTGCTAATTTACAGAGAGTATTGACTTTCTGTCCATTATGTGTTGCAATACATGGATGGCTTGGAAACTTGTCAACTGTATGTTTTCCTGTACTTGACAATGTATTGACTCTCTTAGTTGCTTTGTAGCTCTTCCAATACAGATGTGTGGTTTAGGGTGTCTAACTTTGATCACTATGCCTATTGGTGTGCCTACATTTGATCTGAGCTGTTGCTTTTGTTGAAAGATGCTCAATTCATTTTGCATTACTCCCGATTGACTCCAATTTTTCTGGGGGATAATGGGTAGTTGTGCTTCAGTTGGTCGTGTCTTGTCGACGATGTATTAGCTCTCTTAGTTGCTTTGTAGCTCTTCCAAGGTTCCGATTGCATTCACGGATGATGCTCTGGCTTTGTGTTGCGTAAAGAGTATTCGAAAGACTTTTATGTCCACTATGTGTCACAACAGATTGATGGTTTGGAAACTTGTCAAAAGTATGTTTCCATGTACCGAGTTGTTATAAAAATTCTGAACTACATTGATAAAACGAACGAGCTATGGTCTCTCTGTTAAAATTAGTGTAATCATAATGTTACTACCTGAGATAGATTGTTGATCCTAGTTTGTATTCTCTGTTTTCTCTATCCAAACAGAACAACTTTTCAAGGTTTTAGTATTGCGTTTGTGCCATATCTTTTACCCAAAAGAGTTAAACCCTCGTGTTGAAACATAACATTGTTTGATCCACATATTTTTGCTTAACAGGTCACTTTCTAGGAGTTTCAGCAGCAATGATAGTTTGAGTAGACAATTGGAATTCATTGGCTCTTCTACTGGAGAAATTGGAAAGTGAGACAACCAACGTCAATAAATCGGAACAGGTTAAAAGTTCTAGGGAAGAAAGTCACTGGCGTCACCATCGGGTGCGGCCCATCACGAGTTATATTGGGGCAGGGGTTGGTGCTGTTATAGGCTTGCTGTCTTGATTTTGTAATTGTGTTGCTTGAATGCTCTTCTTGTGTATTTGGCTTGTACTTGGTGTAATCTAAGTGGAATAAGATATACCTTCCTAGAAAACCAAATTGTAGCTCTGTTCTGGTGCAGTTAGTCTGCAGTTATTATCAACTAGATGAATAAGACGAGATGAACTTCTTCCAAATTTCAGGTTTGTAACAGTGTCTTCAGGAAAATTTAGATGGATGGCAAGAAAGTTTCGTCCCAATGTCTTGTGAACTGACCTTCAGCTGACTCTCTATTTTCAGGAAAACATCAACAATGTCTTCCTGTCCTTAGTTGCTTTGTAGCTCTTCCAAGGTTTCGGTGCATTCACCGATGATGCTCTGGCTTTGTGTTGTGTAGAGAGAATTCGAAAGGCTTTATGTCCATCATGTGTCACAACGGATGGATGGCTTGGAAACTTGTCAAAGGTATGTTTCCATGTACTGGGTTGTTATAAAATTTCTGAACTACATTGATGAAACGAACGAGCTATGATCTCTGTTAAAATTAGTGTAATCGTAACATAACCTGCAATAAATTGTAGATCTTATTAGTATTCTCTGTTTTCTCTACACACAGAACAACTTCTCAAGGTTTTAGTCTTACAGTTGTGCCCTATCTTTTACCCAAAAGAGTTAAACCCCTTGATGGAAAACATTGTTTGATCCACGTTTTTTGGCTTAACAGGTCATTTTCTAGGAGTTTCAGCACCAATGATAGTTTGAGTGGGCATTGGAATTCATCAGTTCTTCTCTCGATTGGCAAAATCGGAAAATGAGAAAACCAAGGTTAAAAGTGCTAGGGAAGAAAGTCACCGGCGTCACCATCGGTGCGAGACATCACTAGTTATTGGTTCTGTTTGGGCAGGGGTTGGTGCTGTTATAGGCTTGCGGTCTTTATTTTGTAATTTTGTTGCTTGAATGCTCTTCTTGTGCATTTGGCTTGTACTCGGTGTAATTTAAGTGGAATAAAATATACCTTCCTCGAAAACCAAATTGTAGCTCTGTTCTGGTGCAGTTAGTCTGCAGTTATTATCAATTAGATGAATAAGACGAGATGAACTTCTTCCAAATTTCAGGTCTGTAGCAGTATCTTCAGGAAAATTTAGATGGATGGCAAGAAAGTTTCGTCCCAATTAACTCAACCAACGAATACCAACTCTTAACGAAAAACATCATTAATTCATCATTCAGATTGGGTAATAATAAAAACGTACAGAGGAGAACAGCAAAGAACAGAGAAGAACACATTATATGATTAATACCAATATATTAGAAGATCAATCTCATACATAAAAGCATTCCTGACTAATCTCCTGGATGGTACAGGAACCATTTATTATAAGAGACTTCTATTCTCAGCTATTGTTCAAGAACAGAATTAACTAGTGATAGAGATTAGGATTAAACGGAACGCCCGTGGAAGGTAGCCATGCGCTGCCATCGATAAAGTTATTCACCGTGTATTTTTGGACTTCGGAAATGTTCGTAATCACAGCGAACCCTTTCCATGTCACCCTCTTACTTGTATCAGCTCCCGGTCCCCGATTGTCATACTCCCGATAAGAGACCGTATTACGTCGGTAGAGCTTGTCATTGCTCCAGTCCAGCCATCCTTGTGGGTCGAGGTATGGTGGCAGGAAGGACTGCATGATCACAGTTGTGGAGTAGTCTCCCCACGGCCTCCCCAAAAAGGTACGGACTCCCGAACTCTGCTGAAAATCTCGGGCAGCTGTAATCGTACAGTTATGCAACACTATACCTGTATTTTCTTTCGGGATGTTCCGGTTCTGAGCCGTGATGACGTTGGTTTGTCCGCGTAACGGCTGGTGTAAGTAGATCTCCGAATTCTGGAGAACAACCCGAGAATCTCCAAAGATGAAGTCGATTGTGCTGTAGACGTGACAATCTCTGAAGAATTGTTTTCCGCCCCTTACGTAGAGAGAGTCTTGGTAGCCTTCAATTATACATTTGTAAAAAACCACTTGAAAAGCATCAACCAGTAATGCTACGGCCTGGGCCATAGCAGGTCCTGCAGTGTTCTTGAATGACAAACCTTGTGCTATGAAATTATCTCCGAAAATCTCTGCAAACAATACATGATGATGGATCAGAACAATATTTATAACACTAATAGTAATACATAAATTATTTGAATCCGAACTGACTCAGAGCACCACAAGGTTACCATAGCCACAATGTACTTCACTGGGGATGCCAAACTTTGGTGGGGATCGAAGGTTTGATAGTGATCATAATGAGAAACAGTAGAATTGCGTACAGGTACGAGTCTTATTTGAACGAAATGAAAAAAAAACATGCGATCTTTGGTGTCTAATAGAACAAACACTAATACCATAATTGAGTTAGTCAAGCTTTAAACTGTTTATCAAATATTTAAGTACTTACGTGCTGTTGCTGTATCCGGAAGGCTATATCCAGTTCCGTTGCTCTTGTTTCCGGTGACAACGGTTGACTCCATTCCATCCCCGACAAGTGCGATATTGGTTTTAGTTTTGGGGACGATAAAAGCAAGGTATTGTCCGGCTTTCACTTTGATAGTGAACCGGCCTTTAACTTGGACTGGTGCATGCTCTATTGCTTCCTGAATTTCTCTAACATTTCCCGATCCATCAGAAGCAACAATTATGCTGAATTGTGAATTAACACAATCCAACATCGTAATGACCAATATTACTACCAGCTTCTTCCACATATTTCAATGGAGAGTATAATATAAGTGATTATGTTGAATACAACAGTGATAATGTTCTTGCACTAACACATTGTATATATAGAGCTCTAATTACATTAAAGATTAAATTTGTTAAAGACTAATGCCATCTAATTTTTAATAAAGAAACACTATAAAATTGTGACATGTCCCTATTTGGCCAGAAAACGAAAAAGAGCATTTGTAAAAGTAGAAATTGAAATTGATTTGTGGTAGTTTTCACACATATAATTGAACTATACATTGCTAATTTAGTTCAATTTTTGTCTCTTGTAATTAAAACTATGAGCTTCTTTTGCTGAATGCCTTTGCTGGTAAAATCAAATTAATGTGCACCAAAATTGGTTAGACGTCATAACCAAATTTATGAGCAATTTGATAAATTAGTCCAAATCTCTAATTCCTTAATCAAGAAATATATGGCCAATGACGTGTAAGTCTATACAATTGTCTAGTTTGGCTAAGCAAGCAAATCACTAATAAGCACTAAGCTAGCTCTTTTTTACCTCTTCACGATAAAATACATTGTCCACCGACTAATATGAGAAAGGGAGAAAGTTTCAATATGAGTTGTAGCTCCATTTATGGGATCAAGAAATTAGAAGGTGAGGTTTAGGGAAATGGCCAGGCCGAAGGTAACGGGAGAGAGAGGACAGATAAAATATTTCATTTATCTTTTTAATTTAAATTATTTAATACTACCTGTGTTTTTCGGAAATAATGATCAAAGTTAAATTGAACTCGTATATCTACATGGATCGTATCCATAATCTAATTTCAAATTTTGATATTTACTCTATATTCAACATTAATAAAATTTTATTAATAAATTCATATTATTACTCTCTAGTTCTATATGGTTCAATTGTTGAACAATTTACCGTGGGATAATTTTTACGCATATATTTTACTTATATATATATACACACACACACGCGTCCAGCGTATGCTAAACATTACAAATCAACATAAATTCCACTTGCATCAAATATTACGATTTATTTTAAAAAGTAAAATGTATGTGATTTTTACGTTTCAAAGTTCTAAACAATATTTTAATAATTCTCAAAACGGAGAAAAAATTCAAAAATATGACGGCCCTAATTATATTTTTGAGAAATTAGACAATTAAATTATATAACTAAATAATTTATTAAGCAATCAATTCTCATGTTATATAAAGTAATCTAAACTGCAGAGCAGACCAATTCGAGGAACAACCAAACTCTTCTCCTCCATCTTCTTCAGCAAAATTCCAAAATCATTATTAAGCAATCAATTGAATCATATAGATCTAGAGAGTAATAATATGAATTGTTCAAAAAAATACTTGCGTGCAATTTTTTTAATTTTGATCCTATAATTTTTGAATTTTTTCAAAAAAAAATTCATTGCGTTCAATTCAAAAAAATATGATTACATACGTAATTCACCTCCAACTTGGACCATATAAGGAATTCAACTTTTGGAAAAAAATATATCGACGAAAATTACTCATTTTTTTAAATAGAAAAATCACTCCTTTTTGTTCAACATAATATGGTAAATTTAATGGCATTAATTAGTGGTCATCGGAGATTTCATCTATCGTCACTTTCTTATTTTATTTATTCTGTACCAATCAATTAGAGAACTAAAATTAATCTGAATCAAATATTGACCGCC
>SOPF01028835.1:61846-72920 GCA_012979155.1 Hypericum perforatum | reverse complement strand
ACAAGTCATTGGTATCAAGTTCGAACCTTGAACTCAAATCTGGAGCACATGATAGTATTACATATTAAATTAAAAAAACTACAAGTCTTGTCTTCCCACATGTCTTGTAACTCCCAATTTCAATTCCTTTCTTTTGCTCAAACTTGGATTTGCGATTTGAGACTTGGGCTTTGGTTGGTTAGGGGTGAAATTCATTTGTTCAATTCAATAATCTAACGTATACTAACTTTGATAAATTGAAAATTGAATAAAAATTTCTTTTCAAGTACCGTAAATAGAAATATTATTTTTCTTCCATCAACTCCTCTCACATTTCTCTCCTTTCTAACCAAATTCTGAACCCATCAGAGAACCACACACTCAAATATTATAATACCAAAACTTTGCAACCAAATGGCTCCAACCTAATGGCATTATTGGCATCAACGGATACTATACAAGAACTAGTTGACTTTTCTGTTAAAAAACTATGGGAACCAAAATCAACTATCCTCGTCAAGTTGATCAACATAAACTTCTATCTCAGAGAAGGTAGCATCAAACGGAGATACATATCTACCAATACATGGTGGGTAGAATGGCAACGGATCCTACCTCCTTTCTAAGAGGTCGGGAAAAAAAAGTAGATACATATCTAAAGAGAAACAGAAAGAAAACATGATCTACTCTATTTTAATTAACTATTTGCCTAGTTAATAAGTCTGCTACAAATTCATCAATGCATTTCTCTGAACTTCCACCGACATCAACTGCCTTCTTTGCCAAATCCCTCCATTTATTCGCATTCTCCTTCAATTCCTTCCCTTTCTCTCCCTCGATCACTTCCTTAACACACTCATTCACCACCTTTCTCCTCACGATCCCCATCTGATCACGCTTAGCTCGAATCCCAACCTTCCAAACATCCTCGACGAACTTAGCATTGGTCGGTTGGTCGATCCATTGAGGCATCGTCACCATCGGGACCCCCAAGCTAACAGCCTCGAGAATGGAGTTAAACCCGCAATGTGTCACGAAACAGCCAACTGCCTCGTGCATCAGTATGTCCAACTGCGAGCACCAGCTCACCACCAAACCCTTCTCGCCGGATGCCAAATCGGACAGTAGCTTGTCCTCCTCGGATGCTCTGACCACCCACATGAAGTAGCAGTTACTCTCCTTTAGCCCCCACGCAAGCTCCTCCATTTGTTCTTCGCCTAGCTCGGCTACACTTCCGAATGACACGTAGACGACCGAGCCGCTAGGTTTGTTCTGTAGCCAGCTCATGTAACCGTAAGTGTTGGGATTGAAGAGATGGACGCCATAGTCTTTGTCATCTTCAAGTCTATTGTCCAAGTACATAGATGGAACTGTGGGTCCTATTGTTGCCGTTTTCCATTGTTTCCTCATCCAATCCACCGTCTGATTCTCGAACACATGCAAAAATATATATATATATATATAATATTTTTTTAATATACGTACGTCAACTAAACGAACTAATATAATTTCCGACACTTAAAATATGTCATTTTTTAAATCAATAGATTAAAACAAAATAAAAAATATATATATATATATCATTTAAGTTTGTGAACATGTTTTTTTTTGTCAACTGTAAATTATTTTCACAATTCTAGATCTAGATCTGAACGATCATGAACCGTCTTCATGAGACCATACATGGATGGTATTAACATGTTTTATTTGAGTCTAAGAGTGTACCTCTTTTTCCAACTCGTAGAAAGAGTTGACAATAACCCAATCAAAACGATCGATGTCGGTGAACTGAGCCAAGCCCACGTCCAAGAAAACTGGGTGGGACCCATAACAAGACACAAACGACGGCGTGTCGGAGACTTCGAGCTCCGGCAGCCCAGGAAGCAACACAATGGGCCCCGACAAGGGAACGGGCAGTAGCCCACGTTGCAAGTGGTAATAAACGGACCCAACAGCGCAAGAATGGGTCAAGAAGACGGCCCCGAGGATCCCAAACTCCTTAGCCACGTTAAAAGCCCAAGCTACGGCCCCGTCAAAGACAAGCCCAGTCACTTTAGGGTCACTTCCGGAATTTAGTCTGTTGATTAAATCGGACAAGGTTCGCGATCCCACGTCCCTGAATTTTGAGAAATAGAGCTCCGGAGATTCGGCCGAGCCTAGTCCTCCCTCGTCGTACCCGTCCGATATGGTCTCGACGTGGATGGGGTTGTTGGGTGCCACGTGGATTGACTTGCAAAAATATCTGGCAAAAATTTCGAGTCAGATTACACGAGCAAAGAATTTTAGAAGAGCAAAATACTTTTCTAATAAACTAGTCATGTTAAATTCGAATATAACAACCACCGCATGTATAATCTGATGGAAACGGTATTAGTTATTAAACATGAGGTGAGATGATAGAATCTCATGACTGTCAAGTTCCGGAATTGTGGAAACAATTTACAGTTGATAAGAAAATCGAATATAACATGGTATACTTAAATGTGGCAATATTAAATTTTTTGATTACTTTGTTGTAACAATGTTACTTTGACTCCGTTGTAGAACAAGCCCTTGCTAAACTGGAGCATCGGATTGACGTGACCTTGTCCTGCATATGAAAGCACCAGGACGTGAGCTTTGTAGATGTCGGTGCCTCTCTTTTCTGTTCCCATTGGGATTGTTTTGATTTATTTCTTCTCTTTTACGTTCAACTTCGAGAATATTTTTTTTTCTCTTTCAATCGAAAGCTTGGTTACCTGGAGAATATATATATATATATATATATATATATATATATATATTCACAGGTTAAGTTAATGTTCATTAATGCACTCTTGACTCCAAAAAAATGTTCATTAATGCAATGGCACTACATGTTAAGACAATTAGTTGAGAGGGCTACCTTTAAGATATCAAATTTGTAACGCCAGACGACTGTGACAACATTTAGTTGAGAGAAGTAGAGTTTTGTTTTATAGTTTATACTCCTGATATTCGGATACTAATCGTAGTAAGTGAACATAGATTTAAATCATATTCGAGTGAGATATTTAAAATATGACAATTTTTTAAGACAAATATTTAAAATTATTATATTGAAAAAGTTCAAATACATATTTCTTAGTTAAAGTAGTTAGACAAAAATTTGGATAATAAAATAATTAAGTCGACTTTAACAATTACTTATGAGAATTAAAGTAATTTATAACATAGATTTGAGACATATATAACAATAACATAAAAAATTAACTTAATCATAAAATCTCAAACTTAAATTATTTGAAACATGGTAGTGTTTGATACGTGGCGGAAAAACTTTTTCATATCCCACAAAAGTCTTATTTACTTTTAGGGTTAATTACCCTCAGGTCCCTATACTATTGACAATTTTGTAATAGGGTCCCTGTGTAATTTGAATAAGATATAAGACCCCAGCTTTATAACGAAATTTTGTTATAAGGCCCCCGGTCACCGGAATCCCATATTTTCTCCGGCGGGGAGTCATTCAAAATGACCAAATTGCCCCTCGGTCAAAACTTAAGACAAAAGTAAAAAACACTTTCAACCCCTCGGTCAAACATCAGCTTCCATTTTCAACCCCTCAACCGCATCCCCAACCTCCACAGCCAGTCTCCCCTAGATCTGTCACTGGCGATGAAATCATTGGGTCCGGCTTCAATCTTTATCTTGTTTCTCGAAGACCAGAGCTCGTGCGATGCCGACGAGGAGGTTGCCCATAAGCTTCTCGTGTACCAGAAACCCGTTCTCCCGGTTAGCCTCCAAGGTGGGGGAGGAACCGGGTCGGCAATGACGGCCTTTAGGAGAAGGGGAAGGATTGGGAGTCGGGGTAGAGGGAGATTCGACGCATTGTCCGGATGAGGCAGAGAGAGGGGAGGAGCGCGGAGGAGGAGTATGAGCTGAGGAGAAGGGTATGGGCCCGGATGAGCGTGTTGAAAGAGAACATGTGGGGGCTGGGATGAAACGGTGTTGTTTGTCGGGTGGCTGTCACTTCGCGACATCGTATTGAAGCCCTAGTCCTCGGAGTCCACCCCCAATCTAGATGAAATGTTGTCTCCGACGAAGCCCCAATCCTCGGAGTCCACCCCGGATGAAATGTTGTCTTCGACAAATCCCAGTCTTCGGAATCCGACATCGACTCTGCTAGCGCCGCCATGAAGTCATCCCCACAGAGGTCCACCGTCACGAATCCTCGCCCGTCCTCCCCTGTGTAATTATGAGATTTCCCCTATTTAGATTTGTTGGAAAAAAATAGATTAAAGCATTCTTAGCGAGGGATATGCTTCCCGTGGCTATTAGCTTCCTTCTCTGGTCGTCCATATCGCTAAAGACAACCCAGAATCGTGAATGGAGGACTCCAGAGGAGTCCGGTGACTGCTCCATACCCTCGTCCGAACTCCCGGTGCCGGTAATAATGGATTCAAAAATAGACAAGGGGTAAAAGTGTTTTTTTAACTTTTGTCTTAAATTTGACCGAGGGGCAATTTGGTCATTTCGAATGACTCCTCGCCGGAGGAAATATGGGATTCTGGTGACCAAGGACCTTATAACAAAATTTTTTTATAAAGCGGGGGTCTTATATCTTATTCAAATTACACAGGAACCATATTACAAAATCGTCAATAGTATATGGACCTGAGAGTAATTAACCCTTACTTTATATTAAAAGGTGCATTGAGATACATGATATTCTACAAAACAAAAGCCAAGGACTTATTGAAACTCTCAAATGCTTCTGTGAAGGAATCTGAAGTTAAGTTGACGATAGAGAAAACCGTTTTTTTGTCGTTGGTTATCGATGATTTTTTAGCAAGGAAAGCCGTTTTTACAACGTCACCTTTTCGGTCCATTTTTCGTCCGAATTGAATGTGGTGCAACAAATGTTTAATGAACATGACCTAATTAGGGTGACAGAGTGGTAATATATGATACTCATGAGTCATGTCTAAGCGGTAAAACTTTGTATTTTTCTTAAGAGATTTTGACTGAATGAAAAAATGTTATAAATATATATTTCTTTATTATATAGTATGTGATGAGTCCCAACGAGACGTATATAGGATATTACTGACCCGCTAAACTTGTTTCGTAGATAGTTCATGCAAGTTCTAACGCCAAGCTCAAAGAGATTGATTTTCTCTCTGTCAACTTGGAGTCTCTGGTCAAAGTTACACATATGGTGCTGGTTCTTTCGTTGATCTTAAATACAATAGTATATTTGCTAAATGCTGTCATTATATTTAAAGACAAATTGGAATAACATATAATATCAATCAACTAAAAAATAATTATTTTGGTATTTACAAAGCGTCAATGTGCTCTGTTGGACTTTTGGCACCCATTATTGGGTTTGTTAATGTCCAAGCCCAATTGGCCCAACAGCCTTTCCAAGTGATGGACACTTGGAATGGTGATTAAGCAAAAATGTGTTGCTTAGTCATCTCAAGTGATGAGGTGGCAAGGCTTGGGTTTCCTTATAAAAGGAAAAAGAAAGCAGGTGACCAAGTAGAAATTCGGCCATACTCATCCACTCTCAGAAAGGGACTATTACGTTTTAGTCCATGTAGGTCTTAGAACTTATGCAGCGAGGCTATTCGTGGAAAATTATTCACGAATCCTATCCGTTCGTGATCGTGAATCGACCGATAGCAAGACCTCGTCGTGACGGTCCTGTGGAAGCACGCTACAACAAGTAAGTCGTATTTTTATTAACGTATTTGTACGTTGATTGTACGAAAGATTAACACGCGATTATGCGTTAATCGCGCATTAAATCCTTCATGCTCCCACGAGATTAAGTAACTCGTTAATTAACTACGAATAATCAAGTCAGCTGCAAATTCATCAATGTAAATATCCGAACTACTACCTGCATCAACTGCATTTTTAGCTAAATCACTCCATTTTTTGGCATTCTTCTTCATTTCTTTCCCTTTCTCGCCTTCTATCACTTCCTTAACACATTGCTTCACTGTCTCTCTTCTCACGATCCCGATCTCGTCCGCCCAGCTAGCTCTGACCCCAACCTTCCATATATCCTCTACGAACTTGGCATTGGTCTGCTGGTCGGTCCACAAAGGCATCGCCACTATTGGGACACCCAAGCTCATAGCCTCGAGTACAGAGTTGAACCCACAATGTGTCACGAAACAACCCACCGAGTCATGCACCAAGACTTCAAGCTGTGGGCACAAGCTCACCCCCAGACCCTTCTCGTCGGATGCAAAATTGGACGGTAACTTGGCCTCTTCGGATACCCGAACCACCCACAAGAAGTAGCAGTCACTCTCTTTTAGCCCCAAGCTAGCTCCTCCATCTGTTCTTTTCCAAACGCGGTTATGCTTCCGAAGGAAACGTAAACAACTGACCCACTAGGCTTGTCTTGTAGCCAACTCATGCAAGCTCCAATGTCGGGCTTGAAGAGATGGATTTCATAACCGTTGTCGTCCGCAAGTCTTTTGTCCAAGTAGGCAGATGGAACTGTGGGTCCTATCGTCGCCGTTTTCCATTTTTTCCTCAGCCAGTCCACGGTCTATTTTCAAATACACAAAGTACAGTAATAGACTAATATTGTAGCAAAGATTTAATAAATGTAATTAAATTATTTAATTTAAAAAATATTGTTTCTAATCAATACTGAATTATTGTTCCTATGAGGTGCTATCAGAATCTTTCGTGCAAACATCGAGTCATCTACGACTTCCATTGAATTTTTTTTTGATAACTAATTAAAATATTTTCTTTAGAAAGATGTGCATAATTTCATTTTATGGAAATCAATTATTAGCCAATTAAGTGCCATGTGTACATTTTAGCTACGAATAATGATTTAACCTTTGTTTAATTTGATACCGGTTTAATTTTTCTTTCATAAATTAAAATGGGGCAATACCAATTGAAGTGAATTTCATTTGAGACAGCCTTATACAAGTTATTCTTTTATTTATGCGAGTTTTTTTTACCAAATTTTAACACAATAAATTTTCAAATATTTAACTAGGTTTACGGTTGGAATTTCGAAAGACAAAAATTTACACTATTTAAGATATCAATATTACCTTTAGTAAACTTTACTTATAAAAATAAAATCACATAATACTTAATTAAGAAAAACTTTAAATAAAAATATCAAATTGAATTTTTTTCATAATTTGTAGTAGATTGTTTACCTCCATTTCCAACTCATAGTAAATGTTGACTAACACCCAATCGAAATGATCGATATAGGTAAATTGATCCTTTCCGATGTTCAAGAACATCGGATAACACTCATGACGAGACACAAAAGACGGCACATCAACTAATCCAACTTCGGGCACTCCAGGAAGAGATACTGTGGGCCCCGACAAGGGCACCGAGATGAGCCCTCGTTGGAGGTGGTAATAAACGGACCCAACGGCATATGGAATTGGGGAGTGGATACCATGGGGATTTTCTCGTTCTCCCTATTTAAGGACAAAGTTAATTTAGACAAATCACTAATTTACTAATTAGGTTGATTCTCTCTCTATTAAATGTCTGTAATCACCCACCTAATTACTCACTTAATTTGACGAGTCTCTTTAATTATCTTCTTTCTCTCTCCATTAAATACATATTTTAAAGCAAAATCCTAATAATAGCTGTCATTAGTCGTAATATAAAATAATTTTCACTGGTTTGGATAGTCAATTCACTGGTTTGAATTGCTGGTTTACTGGTTTAGATTGCTGGTTCACTGTTTTGAATTGGTAGTTTATTGGTTTGAATTGTAGGTTCACTGGTTTGAATTACTAGTTCACTGGTTTGATTTGTTAGTTCACTGGTTTGAATTACTGGTTCACTGGTTTAATTATTTCTTTGCGAATTTGGATTGCCGATTCACTGGTTTGAATTACTGGTTCACTAGTTTGGAAAACCAGTTCATTGGTTTGTTTTCACTGGTTTGTTTTGCTACTTCACTGGTTTGTTTTACTGATTCACTAGTTTGTTTTGATACTTTACTGGTTCACTGGTTTGTTTTAATGGTTCATTGGTTTGTTTTACTAGTTCACTGGTTCGTTTTGCTGCTTCACTGGTTTGTTTTACTAATTCAAAGTTCGAGGCGAGAGAAAAAAGTAGACGATTTTTTTTTGGAAACATGGGTTTAAGAGGAGAGAGAAGGAGAATTAATTGATAATTCCCCTAAAAAGAAGGAAGCATTAACTATGGATTTTTTTTGGAAACTTCGATTTAGGAGGAGAGAGAAGGGGAATTAAATGCTCATTCGACTAAAAAGTAGGAATAATTAACTAATGGGAATCAATTAATTTTGGCAAAAGTCCTAAATATCCCTAAACATTAATAGCCATTAGATGAGCATCTTTTGAAATATATTCTAATCTAATGGCTGAGATGATTGTCCCTATTTAAGGACAAGCTCTATGTAGTCCCCAGGGTATCCAAATTCCATGGAATTGTAGGGTGCCATGTGGATCGACTTGCTTAAGTACCTAAAAGAAAGCATAAAAATAATTACTTAGAAATGATACAAATTAGATTGTTAATAATTCTGAAATCTTGAAATTAGTCGTTGATTTTGATTTTAACATGCATCGTAAATATGATATTAAACTTTTCTATTACCTTGTCGTAATGAAAGTGACTTTAATTCCTTTAAAGGCTAAGCGTTTACTAAACTCGAGCATAGGATTTATGTGACCCTGTGCTGGATAAGGGAGCACCAGAACATGAGCCTTGTGGTTTTCCCCGTCTCTCTCTCCCTTCCCCATTGAAATTAATATTTTTTTTTTGTGTCGTCTTCTTGTTCTATCTTTTGATTCCCTGGAGAATATATAAATATAAACATAAAAACTAAGTCAATGTCCATAATTACTCTGGTAGTACCCAGTAAGGAAAATTAATTGTAATTATGGTAAGTGGGTTGGAGGGATACCTTATAAGAAAAGTCTCAAATTTGTAACATCAGAAGAAAGGAGTCAATTGACTACATTTAATTGATTTAGTGACGTTTCATGTTTATGAGAATAGCAAAAATATTCATACTTTGATTTATGTGGGTTCAAAATATGTTGATTTTGACTAAATATATGATAAGATATGAATATAGATCTATATTTCGAGATAAGATAGAGTATGTATTTCTCGATTCAAACCATATCTTTACTTTTTTACTCTACCTTAAATTATGCCGTAACTAAACTCCTCTTGGACCAAAATTAAACTTGCATTAGACTATAATTGATTTTATCTTGACAACCGTACTATGATATAGTTAATGACTAAAAGCCACAAGAATCTCAAGCCACCCTCTATTTTCTCATCTATGCCGCTCCAACATCTTTTGGTCAGAGAAGAATCTCAACCAAACCCCCGATTAGTTTATTAAAACATTGAAATTGCACTGAAATCCTCACTCATGTAGAGGCAACCTCAAAGTACAGTCCTTTTTGTCCAAACCAATGAAAAACGAAACCCAGTTGACCCTTTTCAAATCAAGTTTCGAGGGGAAGGGGGCATTCAGCAAATGTACTTGACAAATAAGGTACTATATAAGGCACGATGGGGCTGACAAGGGGAAGAAGTGGCCTAAAATGAACCCATAGCGGCGAGTGATTGACCATCAACCTGGAGATGACAAATTGAGTAAAAGAAAGTGCTAGTGGCCTACACAAGGTCAACTTGCTTTCCAAAAGAAGAATACAACCACGCTCGGACGATCCGACATTCTCAATTCTAAAGTCAATTCTTTCCCCGAAATTGGCACTTTCTTTTTCGTATTCCGTTGTACAAACATATATCTAAAGGCTAATTTCGCACCCCAAAAGCAGGAAACAAGAACCAGAACAGCCGACCATTGCATTTACTTTTTATGCTGGTAATGTTCATCACTGCCAAATGAATACCTGGGGGAGGACAGAATGTTCTTATACACAACCATCTAAGCCAAAAGCTGCATCTTCCTACGAGCTAAGTCTAAACTAGAACTCATGATATGGGACCTTAACCTTGGACTAAACTAAAAAGTGAAAAAAAGGTTACAACTTACAAGATTTGTACATGAGCACAAAATCCAGTACGTAAGAATGCAAAAGGGAGAAATCAAAGGTCTTGCCTATTACCATGAATCATATCAGACCACTGTTATGATACAAGATTTCGTACATGGCAAAATCACCCTGCAACCCAAAATTATTGGTCAGGGAAACTAACGAGTCTTCACATCCACCAGTCAGTTGACAGACCGCTACACTGCAAAGAAAGTGGAAGAATTTGTTTGATAATTAGTCCACCACTCAGATCGGAGGAAACAGTCCAATAGCAACGCGTTTATATTGACTTATCAAGCAAAAGAAAAATGTCGATTGATGTTATTTACCTATTTACCAAATAGCAGCAGTCAATCATCTAAGATTAGAAGCTCTAATGTAAGTATGAGCAAATATGAGATACTAGAAACCAAGTGGTTCCTCCAAACAAAAAAAATGATGTTTATTGTATCATTAAGTGGAATATTTTGAATACTCACAACAAGGTAACCGAAAGATATTTGAAGAATGGAAACAACAACTAAGTTGGTACATAGCCTTGTAAGTTACTGCCTATGCCAGATACCTCTACAATATCTACTATCGACAGAGGTAAAACTTATTCATTTGGAACACCATGAGTTGCAAAAACAAGTTCAGATTCCCAGTCAACTCCAGCATATTCTTTGCCAACAACAGAAGACAAAAAACAAAGGGACAAAGCATTTACCTCAAAAAATTGGACAACTTCGATTGCAACTCCCCTCTAAACTCTCAATAGCAAAATCAACAACTCGTGAAACTAATGAACGAAAATATGAACCATTTCACCCTGCAACCCTTATTGCACCAATTTCATCTATCTTTGAGCTCTTATGCTGCAGAGGAAAAACATGGAAGTAAACAAAGATGAAAAATATAGAGAAAGGGTCATCTTAGTCAATGAGATGATGCAAGGAAATAAGACAAAGATAATTGAGTTCGATAAATAGAGCTGAGCAGATCAACACACACACACATATCACATATACACACAACAATAACAACAACAACAACAACAACAACAACAACAACAACAACAACAACAA
>SOPF01028835.1:0-61836 GCA_012979155.1 Hypericum perforatum | reverse complement strand
AACAACAACAACAACAACAACAACAACAACAACAACAACAACAACAACAACAACAACAACAAGACAAAAAGAGGACCAGGTAATAAAGCTATTACCTTACTTTTTTTGTGTCTGTGAATGTCATTCAGGTCCTCATCCCCATCATGCTTTCTTTTCTGGAAGTGTAACAAGGTATAAGCATGGAATACACAATGCCAATCAATTAAAAATTCAACTCCATTTACTATTGAAAAAAGTACACACGAATGACTAAAGGTTTTGATAGTATCTTGATGGTTGATTGTCCACAATCTAATTCAACAGTTAAAGAACACAAATCAATGCAACGTGCATAAAAAGTATGTAAGCAGTTTCCAACCACTGGTATGATAAAGCAGAAGAATGATATACTCGGCGAATGTCAATCTTTATCAACTCCAACTAGTCTAAAGACTCTAAACACTGGATATATATAATAAATAAGCAAGATTACCAAAATTCCGACCTTTTCATGGTGTCCGCCCTTGTCCTTCTTCTTCTCCCTGTCTTTATCTTTATTACGATCTTTATCTTTGTGCCGATGTTTGTGCTTCTTATGCTCTCTGTCTTTATCTCTGTCTTTGTCCTTGTCCCGTTCTTTATGCTTCTTATGCTTCCTCTCCTTGTCTTTGGATTCGCTCTTTGATTTCCCAGCAATAGTCGGAATTCCTTTCTCCGTCTACAGAGAGGGAGAGATGGTCATTTATCCATCTCAGCTCATAATCCCATAGCACGGCATAGAAGCATGGGCAAGTATGGCAAATTAATGCAAAACAAGACAAAGTCGAACAAAAGAGTAAAATCAGCAAAGTTCTTACAGAAGGCAAATCAATGGGAGTGCTTTCTCTCAATTGGAAGGCCTCTTGAAGTACATCTAGGTCAAATGGTTGTATCCGTGTATTGTTATCTCTGGAGTAGGATGTTGTTTGAATAAGTTGATCCAATTGCATTCCTTCCCCTTTCCTAATTTCAGTGTCTCCCACCACATTGTGAAGATAATGGGTGTCTGAAATTGACAAAGGAAGCGATCGCTTGCAGAAGAATTCATAATGCGGCAATAACTTATAGTGATTAATTAGATCAACGGCACCAGTCAACTCTCTAGGACCTGAAACATGCAAGCAAAGTACCAGCGAATCACAAAAAGTGATAGAAATAAGATGTTCTACCTCAAAAGTTAGCACACACAATCATCTATCTCACATATTTATTCTAACTTTCACCAAATCTGGTAAAAAAAAACTGACAAGACAACGACCATGACCGTGAGGTCCTCTAAAAGACAGAATCTTGCAGGTTTGGACAGGAACATTATATAGAGAGTAGAGACAAATTCTTACCTTGCCCAAATTTTTTGCTTTCGGGATCCATGGCTCAATGGGGGACTGAAAAGTCAGGCGTTAACAGCTGTTACAACAAGGAAATATCACACCTTCAACGTTTTGACCAATAATCAAGATTATCAACACAAGCAACTGAATCAGCAGTCCATCATATGATGGGGAGCGTAAGGCATCATCAATGACAATGAACACGTGAGTACACAAGGTTGAAACAACTTAGAAAAAGAGCTACTACTTCTTGATCCATGCCAAAGAAAAAGAGCTAAATTTGTTGATGCAATGTTATAACTACTTAGCCAGTAATGCTGACGTAAACTGCAGCCTCAAATTTGACGAGCTGTAAGAAGAAGAGCTAGCACAGATTCATAGAAGAAAACTGAAAACATATAATTCGGGTTAGTTCAAACAACATTCTAGGGATGAGCACCGATTATCTGCTCATCTAATGAGCATCTATACAACCAAAGCCAGAAACCTCTGGAAAGTAGTAACATTCTAGGGATGCAGCAGCAAACGGTTCTGATTAGCTCAAAATATATTAGTAGATCACAACTCTATTAAACTATTAAAACAAGGTCGGTCACGGCTCGACATTCAATGCCGAATTAACAGCTAACAAACCAAACAGACAATTCCCGAAATGCTGAGATTGACAAAGTCTAGAAATTCGATACGAAACAAGGCGGTATCACTAACAAAAAAACTTGAGCATACCCGTTACATGGATCCCGCGAACTTGTTTCCGCCTTTCCTCAACGACTAGCTCTTCTTCCCCAAGATCACAGGCAAAAAAAAAAAAGTCTAACCAGAGCCCAATCCCAATCCCAACGGTAACTAAACCCCGTTACCGCCCCACTCTTCCAACGGAAACCGCCGAATCAAATCACGAACCGACGATATTTCCCGGTTCAACGGAGCTCCAAAGCTGCTAAATTTCCCGGCGGGGGAAGTTCCGGGGAGCGGAAAGATTAGGGTTTTGACCAGCCGAAGAATTGGGGATAATATTTCCCACCGGGAATAAAGAGAGAGGGGGATTAGCGGATCAAATAGAAGGAAGGAAGGGAAGGGGTTAGTTAGTTACGGGTGCGCTAATTTCTCGTTTTGGGGAAAAAATTGGACCCCGGCTAGGGTTTTGAGGTTGGGAAGTTGGGGATTGGATGGGCGAAGAAGAGAGAGAGAGAGAGAGAGAGAGAGAGAGAGAGAGAGAGACCACTAGCGAAAGGGGGAAGTTTGGAAATAAATTTAAAAAAGAGAATGTGATGTTCTTCTTCCTGTTTCCCCCAATTGGGGATTTTGACCTCGTCGTCTTGATCCATTGTCACTATTATTAACATAACAAAGATTTATTTCAACATTGATCAATTATCATTTTTTTTGCAGAAATTTAAAAAATATATTGTTTGGACTTTAAATTTCATTCCAAATTTTTTTTTTTGGACAAATATTCTAATTTAGTTGACTTGTATTATTTGAACAAACTGTTTGGACCCACTGTTAAGTTGCCTAAATGATATGATACTAAATTATATATAATTTTCTATTATTTGGATAAAATATTATTGAATTTTGTATAAGGTAATTTTATTAAGAATACTTTTATTCGCGATGCTTAAATATAATACTTTAGATTACTCTGTAAATTGCATGAGCCGTGAAACGTCTTGTTTGATTTTAATTTCCCTGAATTAACATTTAACTTGGTTAAGCACGAACAGTCAATACTGGCCGAGTCCAAATAGGTTATGTTGACCAATCACAGCAGTTTTGAGTTGTAAAAAGGAGGTTGTCTGAGCATGGACAGTGGAGCAACACATGCACTGAGAGTGATCTGATCCGAGCACAATTGCCTCTCATACATTATCACGATGGAAAGTCATTGAACAATTTCTAGAGCAGTCACGCAAATTTTTTGCTACCACAATCTTAAATTTCATTCCTAAAAGATAATCAATTTATATATATGTGTGTGTGTGTGTGTGTGTGTGTGTATTTATCCGAAACAAAGAAAGCTTTCAATATGTACATTTATAAGCTTTCAGGGAGAATCAGGAGACCACCTTTTCAGCTCATAAAATCCGTACCAACATGCAGTAACCGCAAGGTGATTTGTTGCCGTGATGGTAATTATAAAAATATGTTGAAATTGCTTATTAATTATAAAATTCTGTAAATGAAATTGTCCCCGTAGATTTGGACGCAGAATGTATAACATTTTATATATAAAAAGCTGGACATTTGCCCCATAGATTTCCACTCTTAAGGTAAATGTGAGAAAATATACTATATGATTTTTCACTTGAAAATGTGATACCAAAATGACATAAAAGATCGATGCATGATGATTATGATAATAACTTATCGTACCTTGTTTTTGGTCTTTGGATTGAGTGTAGAGTGAAGGAAATATTTTAAATAGTACGAAATGAAAAGTGTACAACGCTGATTGACATGATTATAATATTTTTTGTGCTTTTTAAGTAAGAAAATGAGATCAAAGAGTTATATTGACATTCTTTATATGTCATATTGATATATTTTATATGTCAACGATGATATACTCGTTTTGTGTATTTTATATGTGAGTTTTTGCATTTTTGCAAAAAAAAAATCAGTCAATGTTGACATATTCAGAATATCAATATTAAAAAATAAAATATGACAATAAAATCTAATTTTTATGTCGTACTGTTTAAAATAAACCAACCTCCTCCGTATCTAATCTATCTCCCATTTTTGTGATGGGTCAATTTCCATCTCCCCCCTCCGGAATAAAAGAAAATTATGTTTTTTAGCTGAGAAGCATGTTTAAAAATTAGGGGAAAGTACAGTTAAGTACCCTGTGGTTTACCCTGTTCCAAAAAAAGGCCATGTGGTTTTTTTGTTACGAATTTAGTACCTTGTGGTTTCATTCCGGGGACAATTTCAGTCCCGGGCAGCATTTTAGGCTGACCGGCCAGGTGTCAATGCCACGTCATCGTCACGCCAGCGACACATCAATTTCTCTTTCTTCTTCACCCGGGTGATTTGGCATGGCAATTTACAATTTCAGTCCCTTTTCCAATTATATGTGTTTAATCAAAACTTTATTTTCAATTCATGACCGAGACCATCATATAAACGAAACCAAGCGAAGGAGATAAGGTCAAACCCCACGATGAAACCAACGTCGCCTCCGCCGTGGCCGTAGAGAACCTTAACAAGAAGAGGAAGCGCAAGGATGTCTTCCCCGAACCCGAGTCCGCGTCCATACCCGAACCCAACCCTAACTCCACAACCACGCCAAACCCAAAAGCCAATTTGAGGTGGCTCCACAGCGAACTGCCGCACCCGGCCCCGCCCACCAACCCGAAGCCCAGCCCGACACCGTATCCGACCCCGGCTTTGGCTTCCCGCTCTTCTTCCTCCTCTGGTCATGTGGGTTCCACTTCCAGGTGGTGGTTGACCCGTTCCCGAGTGATGGGTTGGATCTCATCTAGGTTTAGGGGAGAGTTGGATACGATTGTTGCAAAAAAAGGGGGTATGTGTCCCTCGAGCACAGAGCACGCCACAAGGGGTATGTGTGCCCTCGCCACCATCTTGTACGGTGGCAGCATCGTCGAGCACAGAGCACGACGCGGCGACCGAGGGGACCTAGTCCTACAGCAGCCTCGGGATGATCCGCGACGAGGACGTGGAAGACAGTACAGAAGACAAGGAGGATGGCTCGTGGCGACGAGTTTTTGGAAGAAGTGGGAGTTGGGGCGGGGCGGGAGGTCCGAGAGGCGGCCAGGCTCCCAGAGGCCTCCCGAATCGGGCTGAAGCCAAGAGGGCGGGAAGTGGCGGCGGCCGGGAACGGCGGGCTGTGGAGTTGACGGTGGACGGGGGAGGAGATTTTGATGGAGAAGGGATTAAAAAATGGGTTAGGGATTTCTCGTTGGGTTTTGGATTAGGGATTAGGGATTAAAAAAAATTCATTTTTAAAGAAATAATTATAATTCAAAAATGGATTAAAATGATAATTTGCCACGCCAGGTCATCCAAGCTAAGTAAGAAAAAAATAATTGATGTGGCAATGACGTGGCATTGACACCTGGCCGGTCAGCCTAAAATACTGCCCGGGACTGAAATTGTCCCCGAAATGAAACCACAAGGTACTAAATTCGTAAAAAAAAACCACATGGCTTTTTTTTGGAACAGGGTAAACCACAGGGTACTTAACTGTACTTTCCCCTAAAAATTAAAAGCAAAACAAACTCTGGGTTTAGACCAAACGGCATGGATTTTTTTTTTCCCAAAAAATGACAGAAATCAAAAGATGCGACGGTGGGCCCTTCAGCCCGTAATGAATTGGGCCGCCACCGGAACACTAATTAGGACAAGGCAGCGTTTTTATGGAAAAACCGAGGCAGAGTATAATAGTCAACCAACGACCGACGACGCCATTACGCTTCCACCTCCCTCCTCCTTGGTCTCCTCTTCCTCTTCCCGGTAACTTCTTATACCTCCCGCTCACCTTCTCCCTTTATATTTTGCTTCTTTTTTTATTCTTTATAAGCAATTTTTTAGTTCATCTTTTATTTTAGTTCTCTATTTTTAACTATTTCGGGTGCCAGCTTAATCACAAGCTTTGGTAGGGTTTAGGGTTTCAAGAAAGATAGGAACTTTGTCGGGTTGTTTACGCTTATCTTCGTCTCTTTGTGTGGATGGTATTAGTGTGAACTGAACTCTGGGCGGGTTCGCTAATGTCGCTTTCTGGTGCTGCTCATGGGCTCTGCTTCTGATGTTCTTAGCGTGCTGTTCGCCTTCGGTGTCTGGTGTACCGGTTACATTACCGTTGCGATCCTCTATCCGTTTAGGATAATACTCAGCTCTCTGATTTCTCTCTGACGATAAGCCCGCCCGAAAGTATCAAGCTGTGTTCGTTCGGAAACATGGGCTACGCTCAACTTGTTATCGGCCCTGCGGGCAGCGGCAAGGTGATTCCCGGCTCTTCTTTACATTACTACCATTGGGTTCTGATTTTGGATTTTGTTTTGTCTTTAATTCAATTCTCACCTTTTGTAGTTTTTGTTCTTTGATGCAGTCGACCTATTGCTCTAACTTGTATAAACATTGTGAAACTATTGGGCGATCCATACACATTGTTAACCTTGATCCTGCTGCGGAAAACTTTGACTATCCTGTTGCCGTGGGTGAGTAGATCGAACACTTTCCTTCTATTATAAGACCTTTTTTTAATGGAATTCTGAAGTCTTGTCTATTCGGAATTGTTTTGTTGCAGATATCAGAGAACTCATCTCTTTGGATGATGTCATGGAGGACCTTAACCTGGGTCCTAATGGCGCTCTTATGTACTGCATGGAGTATCCTGTTCTTTAGCCATTTCTCTTGTTTCTCTGCACACCAACTTCATGGTTTTTACTTTTTATATTTCACATGCTCAGGAGTTGTCTTAAGCTCGTTGTTCTCTACACCTTTTGTTACGTTGCATAATAAATCTGAGGTTGACTCTTGTCCTTGATTGTGTGTCTCATGCTTTAGGATTATGTTGCAATAAGTTTTTGTATTGAAATAGCCTTAACAAGGAATAGACACCTTGAAGAAAACCTGGATGATTGGTTAGCAGAAGAGTTGGAACACTACCGGGATGATGACTATCTTGTCTTTGACTGCCCAGGTATTCATACTTTTCTCTATTTTAGCTTCCACGTGTGAGATGCAGTTGAAACATAATTGGTCACCAGGGGGAATTCTCATTAGACAAGAGTAATGCTATTGTCCCTAATTACTCACATCTCTTACTTTCTCTAGATCATGATGGATATTGAGAATTCTGAATCAAATATTCTCTTGCATATGGTAGTCCCTTCTGTTGAAAGCTCGAGTATGAAAAGGAATATCAGGCTTTTGTCTCCTTTATCCTTGCCGTTGCTTGTTGGAACATGTTGGCCTTTAATGTTGTCCCCACTACTACGATTTTGTCTCTATTTAGAGGATCTGATCAACCCTTTCAAACTCCTTCAGGTCAGATAGAACTTTTCTCACATGTTCCAGTTCTTCGAAACTTCGTTGACCATTTGAAGTCTAAGGACTTCAATGTTTGTGCTGTATACCTGCTGGATTCACAGGTATGTTTATCATTTTGCTTTGCTGGGTGATCGACAGCGTTCTCATCTGACAAATTGCTTAATCTCTTGTCAATTTTTGGGTACTTCCAGTTTGTTACAGATGTTACAAAATTTATCAGTGGATGTATGGCATCTCTCTCTGCAATGGTACAACTTGAACTGCCCCATGTGAATATACTCTCGAAAATGGATCTTTTGACTAACAGAAAGGATCTGGAAAAGTAGGTTCCTGATCATCACTGTTAGTGCAGTTTCTGTATCCTGATAATGCAGTTTTGACTGATCTCATATGTTCTCCTACCGCTTTTAGCTACCTGGAGCCGGAGCCTCACATTTTATTGTCGGAACTAAATCAGCTGATGGGTCCTCGGTTTGCAAAGCTGAACAAAGCTTTGATTGAACTGGTGAGTTGGCAATGGAACAGAACTTTATTCCCTCACATTATCTTGATTGTTAGTCTAGCCTCTAGCTATGTGGCCGCTGTTCATTATTACCAAGAAAAGTCCAGAACCATGAAGGATTTTTCCATGTTAGGAATTCCCTCAAGTTTTCATCTTGAGTAGATACTCTGTGCTATGCATATATTTCCATCCTAACTAGCTCTGGCATAATGCTGCTTCCATTTCTATGTTTATAAACTTGAAAAACGCTGGTATTTTCTGATAACTTCTCCTTTTCTGTCATTCTAATAGTTTCTATATTGTGGCAGGTGGATGACTATAACATGGTGAGCTTTATACCACTTGACTTGAGAAAGGAGAGCAGGTACTTCCCTTCTCCCACCCTGTATCTTGTTAAGTTCGGTTCTCTTTATTTTTTGTTTCTTGCTGATGTTAATATTCAAGGGCATGGTTAACGTAAGTCATGATCAAGTATTGTTACTTGGCAAGCCTTATTCGTCTGAGTATGTAGAGAGTGTTGAGTATAGCCTTGTTTTTATCGGACTCTTGAAGCTCGCGGAAGCCGTTTCTTCAAATTGCACATCCTAGCTAGTCCGCTCTGATGTGCCTTGAGCATTGACTTACTGCCTGTGATTGTTTGCAGCATACAATACGTGTTATCTCAAATTGACACCTGCATTCAGTATGGAGAAGATGCGGATGTGAAAGTCAAAGACTTCGATATGCCGGAAGAAGATGATGATGATGACTAGGCACGGTGGAGCAAACTTCGCCTTGAGTTTTGCCGACTCTTCCTCGATTGAAATCGAAAGGATGGATTGTGAAAACAATGTGTGAATACTTTCAGATCCTCTTTTTTTGGTGTCACGTGAATCCATGGAAGAATGTTTGGATATGCAGCAATCCGTGAATTTGTGCTGCTTGAGATTGTATTTATGAATGATTTTAAAGTTACCATTTCCTCATCACCAAATACATAGATAAAGTGATAAAGTAGATGAGGTTGTTCTGATATAATTTTAAATCTGGTGTTTGGGCCTTTCGAGTACAACTGTATTAAAATATGATAGAGATTGTTATTAGTTGGTCGTAAAAAGTAAATCCAGATTGAAAAAGTTAATTACTTGGGACATTCATTCCGGTTAGCAGTCAGGATTGTTAGTAGGATAATCATGAGAATGTAAAATTAAAATATTTGGGATGTGTTAGTTTATAAATGTTAAAATTCATTAACTCATTATTTAAAGTTTTGGGTTGGATATAGAAAATCTATCATGATATTAGAATAGATAAATTTAGTGCCCATTTTTTAGTTCGCATGACTCTCATTTTTCGTATTTTGGTGAAACCAAAATTAGTATACGGTGATCCGATGGTATTGTTTGAGAGGGTGTGTTGAGATTTGTTTCACATTGGATAAAATACATGAGATGAATTCGTTTATAAGTGTTGATAAGTTATCAACTTATCACTTTGAGGTTTTGAGTTGGATATGATTAATATGAAGATTTTAATATGATATTAGAGAGGGTTAATTCTATGTTTATTCTTGTGTTCGTAGGATCTCATTTGATCCGTTGGATTTCGTTCCAGTTGGAGTGTCGAGATTTGAGAGTATCTCACATTGATTAAAACATATATGATGAATTAATTTATAAATATTAAAAAGTTATCAAATTTAAAATTTTGGAATGAATATAAAAATTCTAAAAATTGTATGTTTAAAATCTTTGTTAGAACTAGCTTATGTCTTGGGCCCCGGATGCGAGACAAATGGCGGATTAAATTGCTTCTTATTTATAAGAACTTTTTCTAATGTACAATAGGCGTTGACTGTCGCGTATCTTAAATGAAACCAGAAATTTAAAAACTGTGTTCTCGTAAATAATTTGACCTTTTGAATTGAGCTTTTATTCTTATAATAGCTGCTAATTATTTTAGGTTGTTTATTTTTTATGAGAACATTAGTTTGAAGTTTCGAAAAAATCTTAGCAAGGCAAGGACGCAAGAAATGAATAGGATATTGCTGATTTAAAAACGCAAGGAAACTCGGAGTAACTTCATTTTCGGTTAACTTAGGTTCTTTTGGTAGTACAAGATTCGTTCCTGGTTGTTTATTCGACAAATTAATTTATCATCATTTAAAAAAATATTTTATTTGAATTTTTTATACCAAGATAGTATCATGAAATTATTTCATCAGAAAAAAAATAATTTCATTATAATTAACAAACTATTTTATCATAATTGCACAAATTATTTAATCACCATAAACGATCCTGATACATTTCATACATTCAGAATCAAATTTAATCTGCCAATTTGTACCAAAATCAAAAACACATGTCCAAGAAAATCCCTAACAGCATAAACCCAAAAAAAGATCATTGCCTACCAAATCCGGATCTCCAAAAAATCCAAATAATTTATTGGAAAATTAATTGACAACCCAAAAGTAGTCAACCTTTCCGGATTAAGACCGGCTCGATCCTGTCTGACCCAGATAGCCAATTGTCCACTTTATTAACATCTTCCAACTCTCAACTGTCTTCTCCCAAATACAGGACAAGAACAAAAGTCAAATGATCGAACCTCTTGGTGGCTGAGGAGGATCATCATGTCCCAAGCTGAAGTCTCTTACAGGTAAAGATCGTTTCTTTTACTCGTTTCACTTAAATTTGCGTTCTTTGACTTCTGGGTCTTGGTTCTCTCTTTCCCCTTTGAGACTAATGTTCAAGAAGGTATAAACTTTCTCTGTTTCGCCCTTGTGGAGATGGAATGAGCCATCTAGGAGGTGATCGATCATCCATAGGATAAGAGAAAACTGTTAGTTACCGTCGAATTATTGCAGGACTTGTGATTTGGGTCCGGGAAGTGTTGACTTTTTTGTTTACCATTGGTTTATGGTTCCTAAAAGCTGTTGGTTACCACCGAATTATTCGAACAAGAGGTCTCGAGTTCGAATGCAGCTGCGTTAGAATTCGGTAGGGAGAGCTTTGAGCCTTTGTGGCCTGACCCAACTTGAACCTTGCTTGGACGAATGATTTTTTCCTCAGTTGACTTCATGATCCAGGCTATGGCTTCCAGCAGATAAGAATGACAGACCTTCTTTTCTTGTCTCTGCAGTTGCGGATCTTGTGGATACCTACTGAACTTATCATCTTCTAATCGCATCACCTCAGGAATTGGATCCGCATATCGGAAATCTATAAGGAAAGGCTTCATATCTTTTACTGTTGTTGACCTTAGTAGGTTCACTCAACTTGATGAGGTAAGCTGCATTCCATTGTCTTGGGGGCGTTATCGTTCCAAGACCAAACTTCTGTGTCGTAGATGTGAGTATCATATAGGCTACAGTTACGAAGATTCGCGTGCTCTTTGTGGTTTCGAGTCGATAAACTCTATCGACAAATCTAGTTCAGCCAATAAAAAGTACAGAATGAAGATCCGGGCTCTACAACCTTCAGAAGAACAAAGGTGACATTGTCACAGAAGATCCTGCAAATAATAGGTAGATCATTGGCTTCACTTGCAACCGATGGCTTAAGCTGGACCATTACTTGAAGAATCGAATCTGGTACTGTGCCATTCAGTACATTAAGACTCGCCTTCTTGTACATTAGCGGGAACGGTCAAAGGTAGATTCTGCATGAAGTATATATTACACTGTTTATCGTTGAAGATGTTCCTTTTCTTCATCTTTCTTTGCCTTTGACTTAAAGTATTCTGGCAGCTACACCAATTGCTATTTGATGCACTAGAAATTTGTGATAAGAATAATTAATTCGTTTAGAATATCCGCAGAAGAAGACATGAACAAGGAAATCTCTTAATTTTAAATTATCAATATTCAACCGAATAAAATAATATCCTATAAATCTTATTTATAAGAACTAAAATAAACATAATAACATATAATTCTACTATAATTAAAACTCCTAGTAATCATTAAAATATTATAGATGTTCACTAATTGAATGTCATTCTTTATTTCCATTAATCTTTTTTGGTTGGAGAAATCTTCCTTTTAATTTGGTGTTGTTGGCCAACTTGAAATCGTCGAACTTGAACTCTAGCACCTTTGAGCAACATAGCGACACCTAATATATTCTAGTCCAACTGAACAAATACCTCAACATCCTTGAAATTGTTCCACAAGTTCAATTAAGGAGAATTTTTCACATAAGTAAACTTGTCAATTTTGAAAAAATCAATGTGCTCAATATTCTCAAGCTCATAATCAAAAGTCAAGTGGAACCTGGACTCATTCACTAATTCATCAGCGATAAGGAAACATTGAATTGCAAGAACTTCACCCTCGTCCTCCTCTTCATGGTAAAAGTCTTAAATTGGTCGCCAACTTCTTAAGTCAGGTTATCCTCATCAGTATAATAATAATAAATTGGCTCACCAATGAGGTGAACACCAGATTCACCAAATTGTTCAAAAGCATCTTCAACATCTTTAGGTGATGGAGTCTCTGGAGTCTGCGAGACCTTAACCTTCCGATCAACCAAAATAACTTGTAATTCTGCAACTCATTTGGCGATCATAGTATTTCAAAAAAAAAACAATAGTATTTGTCGTCAATGATATTCAACATTTTGTAAGTATGTTGGGAAAGTAATATATAAATCATATTCTCTTTCATTTTGTGTCATCAAGATATTTTCTGCTTGTCGTATTATTTTTGTTAGAGATTTATATCAGACTACCAACACCTAAGATCAACTAGTACTCTTTTTTTTGACGAATTTACTTTTATTTTGTTTCGTAAATTTATAATATAAAAGAATACCTCCACATTTACAATCCACTTAATGAATTTCCTTCTCTAAATTCTTCAATTGAGATCATGAAGATCACATAAAGTAGGAATATGCATCTTCGATATCTTCAATAAACCCTAAGGACCAATTTGTAAATTCTAAAATTTTGCTTGCACTAATATATAACTTCTCAAACCTTGTAGAACCAATCCGTAATTTACCAACTGGAAAATTACACCAGCCTCCACAATAGTTCTCAGCCAGTCTCGCAGTTACAAAAAATTAACAGAACAACCCTCAACTTTCTGTCAATTTTCGAATCAGTCCCAAATTCCACAAAAACCCTAAATTGAGAAAGGGGAAAATTGGCAAACTAGGGACCACCGCATGGGGCGACGGAGACTCTAGCAGGGCTGGATCGGCAGTGGCTAAAGAGGAGAAACGCGGACAGTGACCCGTCGTGGCAAAGCGAGCAAAGGACAACTCGCGTCGAAACCCTCGATCAGGTTTACTCATCCTCGTGACAATATCGTTCTATTTACAATAATTAAAGTAAACATAATACATATAATTTTACTATAAATAAAACTCTTAATAATAATAATTATAATACTATAGATAATTACTAATTAAATATCATTCTTTATCTCCTTCTAACATAAATGCATCCATCTTTCATAGCCATCAATAACAGAAGACATTACAAAATGAGAAAATTTGATTTATTCAACTGGACATACATTCGAACATCCCTTTTAAGTACTTCTGAATTGTTTCTATTATATGCTTTCAATTCAAGACAAGTACTAGTAACAGAATTGAGGAACAGCTTGACCAGATCGATCATGACATATTGAGCTGAGGTCAGCGGAGCTGAACTGAACAGAGCAGAGCCGGAGGAGATTTATTCCGTGCAATGACTATAAGAACAAACACCCAGCAACCCATCTCCCTTGTGGCATTCACATAGCTCTTCCCATTTAATTCCAAGAAAGGTTCGCAGGGATCGGGAGACTAGCTTAGCTGCTACTTCCATTACCCCATACGCTATCCCATGCACCACTCGGCACGGCCTTCGGCCCCTCAGCATTGTTTTGACTTCCATGGGGTTTGTGGGGAGCGGGTCCTTGAACCTTTCTCGACTCTGTTTTAATTCCCAACAGCCTCAAAACAAATCTAGCTAGCTCTCCATACAACACGCCTCCACGGTCAAGTAGCTGCAAAAGAAATGTACTGTTACTTTCATGCTTTAGATTGAATCAAATCTTTCCCCATAAACCATTGCTTTACGACAAAAAGAGAGTATGAAGGAATTGAATATTATTAGGAAGAAGCAAACCTGAAGAAAAGCTGTAATGAAAATGTGGAAGGCTTGCGTGTTCTGGTCTATCAGAATTGCTATCCGGCCAAAAAAGTTCACAGCTCCTTGCACCTGTAACCATTAACTATATATCATTACAAGTTGACTAAAAGCAAAGATATATCAGGAGAACAAAGATTTCCCAGACAATCAAATTGAAATTTTTAGTAACATGACATCATTTTTTTCCGCTTGGTTCTGCTATTGTTGACTTATCTATCAACTTAACCCAACCAAACTAATGTGAATTGCCTGCTACAAATCAGCTAGATGATATAATCCCTGGTAACAAATCATAATGCATGCATGTATCAAAAAAACATAGCACATGCAAAAGAAGATACTTTTTTTAAATGTTTGCTAATCCAATTAATCAAGAATCAAGGTTTTCATCTATCAATTATCAAATCATTCTATAATAAAATTTCTCAAAATCAATCAAGGGAATATTTACGAGCATCCAGATTCTCCTTCGGTTATGAAGCCATTGCTTTTATCCGGAGCTCACCATTTCCGGCAGTCATGGCAAGTTTAAGGAACCCGCGTAATGAATTACAACTGAAAACAGCACCATGACACATTGACATACCAGAACCAAGCATTTTATGGAATTTTTGTCTAAAATGGATCAAGGGAATCCACAATCATCCTTCGATTTCCATCACTCCGTAGACAATTGCTATTCAACTCCTATAGGAACCAGGAGCTTCTAGCATTTTCATCAATCATGGCCAGTTAAGGAACCCATAAAATGAATTATATTTAAAAACCAGCACCAGAACACACAATGAAACACCAGAACCAAGCATGTCTGTCTACGAGAAATCTGCTTGAAACTGCCAAGTCTGAACACCGTAGACCATACACAACCATTTTCTGAGGTGTAGGACCCAAGTCTGTGGTTGTAGAGGTATTGGACAAATAAGTGGTTCAAAACAGGCAGTTTGGGATAGAATCTATAGTCAAATAAATACGAAGAAACCGGTGAAGTAAACTCAAATAAGTGCAAGACATACAGGGATAAACATGGATGAACACAATCATGCACAGAGACAGTAAAGAGAGATCACCACTCGGAGAAAAGAAATCCAAAAGCCTGGAGGAGACGACGGATCACCATTGTGGTTGTTTGGAACTTGACCATCGTAAGGACCCATGCCCATGCCATAACCACCCATTGGACCAAGGAGACCCCTATTGAACATCCCTTCACCACCATACATGCCCCCTCCAGGTAACCCACCATAACCACCTCTATACATACTGTTCCCATATAATCCCCGGCCAAAGAGCCCAGAACCGTACCCATCTGGAGCAGAAATAATAATCAATTTTAGCAAATAGACCAAAGCCAGAAGCATACCAGCACCGCAATCTTACAAGTTGAATCATTTCCAGGCTAACAACAACGAAGCAGCTCTTCCTCAAGTTTGAATGACTTCCAATTCAACCCCATACCACTAGTGTGTCCCCACAACCCTCACGAGCAAAAGAATGTGTAATGATTCAGCATAAACAGATAGACAAATAAGTACCTCCTCCAAATCTGTTTGTAGTTTGCTCCCAAGGTCGAGCAGGCATAGGCCTGCCAACCGCATTTCTCTTGTCTTCAGCACTCCTACCAGCATCACGTACTATTTCACCCGGCTTCGCAGTTCCCGAGGCCTCGACTACATCGCTAGTGCTGCCGCCTGAGGGAGGCTTGAAAGGCGCAGGCCCCGACGATGAGCTCTGGGCTCGTTCCCACGGTTTAGCAGGACGACCAACCTCTGCATTCCAGAATACAGGATTAGCGAAAAACGGCCAAACCCTCGAAACTAAAACCGATCGTCTGATCACCGGATCACTTCCGATGAGTAAAATTAATCCGATTACGATCAAATTCCCACAATTCAAGACCCGAATTCAAACAAAAACAAAAACAAAAAGTGACCTGGAAACCCTAATCGATAAAGAAAACGGAAAATTCGAACAATTATCAGACAACTAAGAGAAGAGAGAGAGAGAGAGAGAGAGAGAAGAGAACCTGCTCTTTCCATCTCCGAGTCGGAAGAATTCCCTCTTCCTCCCTTTTTAAGAGGAAATGATCCAAATTTTAGGTTCCGGAATTATTGATTATTTTGGGTGATTAATGTGCATCGATTTTGGAGAGAAAATATTTAAAATAGGTAACTCTTATAATTCCTACTCTCTCTGCCTTTAAATCCTGCGTTTTTCATGTTCTATTTTTCCGTTAACCGCGTTTTGATTTTTATTAAAATCTTTTGGGATCCGATTATTAAGTTAATTTCCTTGTTGGTGCGGGGGAGGACTCAGGAAGGAGACTTCTTGCTTTGACCAACGTGTGGCCAACTCTTTTAGTTGACTCTCTGCTTCATGGAAGAACAGAACACTCTTTATGTTTGCTACATGAAAATAATTTACTAGGTTTATAGTTTATTAGTACTAATAAACTTAGAAATAAAAAATATACGATAAGTATGATAAAATATAACATTTTGTCTAAAAAATACGGTGAAATTTCTCTAAATTTATAACCTCGGAGTAATTCTTTCTAAATTGATAATAAAAATAAATTAGTGACCATGTTAAATTAGTCAAAAAAAGGTGTCGAGGAGATCAACAAAATAATTCACAATTTTTACAAATCTTGGTACTATAAAGTTATTTTGCTTACATTCTTGATGAATTTGAACAATATTTATATAATAATTTGTGCTAAATTTAGTTATTTAGTATATTTTACCCCTAATTCATTTTCTAAATTATTTTTCAATGATTCTCGTAACAAAAAATTGTCGATCAAATATAACATATTATTACTGTATATAAAAAATTGGCATCTTGAATAAAAACAAAAAATAGAAATTATTCAGGACAAAAAATAATTAATATAAATTTTGCTACACTCTTTTCCAACTAAACAAACACATTAATTAGTATTTTTTTTTGAAATTCAGTTAATTGTTATAAAGTTTTTATCGTCGTTTAAAATTATAATTTGTTTAAACTAGGATAAGAATTTAAGAGGGAAAAAAGTAAAAACTGAAAAGCTCCCCGCGTGAAAACAGAAGACGTAGGGTCCGTAAAAGGGATAACAAAGAAAGAAATTTACAAATTTAGTCTCAAAAAGATTTCATTCTCTTTCTTCTATCTTCCGAACCTCTCAGCCCCCAACCACCCCCTCCCCCTCGTTTCCGGCCTCATCGCGTGAGCGGCGCGTAAACCTCACTCGCGCGTTGCGATGGCGGCTAGCGCGAACCAGGAAGGCGCCGGGGGACAGAAGGCCCCCTCCGCCGCCAACGCCAATGGCATCCCCGTAAATTCTGCCAACGGCGGGGGCAATAGTGCCGCCGCGAACAACAACCGGAGCGATTCGGCCTCCGAAACGGCACTGGCCCTCCGCCACGACACCGGCATCAACACTAATTGGACGGCCGAGGAGCAGGCCACTCTCGAGGAGCTGCTCTCCAAGTAACCAGCTCCTCTCCTTTTCAATTTTTTTTTAATTCGTTTCATTAAAGAAAAACGGTTATGTTATTCCCCTTGAGTTTTGGATTTTAGGTACGCGTCGGATTCGATGATAATGAAGTACGCGAAGATAGCGACGAAGTTGAATGACAAAATGGCGCGCGACGTCGCGCTACGATGCCGTTGGATGACGGTTAGATTGCCGTTCTATCTGTTAACGGTTTGAATGGGAGCGTGTTGTTCATATAATCTAGCTCATAGAAGGAATTTGGTTAACTTGTTAATTGTAATTTAGATGGGCAAAGGTAGTTCCTGATTGGTATAGTGATCTGTTTTTCTATCAATTTTGTTTTGGAAGAACAAGTGAAATTACTGGTGTGCTTGAATACATGGAGGGGGAGGCGTGGTTAGGTGGATCTTTTGTGGGTACTTTCGTTTCCTGTATCTAGTTAAGTGCATCAGTTCAGCTGCTGCCTTTGGTAGTGGGGGATTTTTTGTGCATCAGTCCATCAGCATTGTTTACCCGGCGGTTCATTAGGACAATAGATTTTATGCTTTCATGCATCTTACATTCGAAGCTGTGTCATGTTTCATTGAAATTGTTTTTGTCTTATTCATTTTTTGTGTTTGGGAGTACTGTTCCTAGTTCTTGTATAGTTTTGTTGAGCCTCAAAGTGGTTAATTGGCTATTGTTGCATTGCAGAGAAAGGAAAATGGCAAGAGGAGGAAAGATGATCATTCATCAAGGAAAAATAAGGATAGAAAGGTATGCTCCATGTCTATCTAAAACTTTGACATTTTTTGGATTTACCCACCCTTACATGCTATTCTCAAACGTCAAAGTCAATTTTGGTGACTAATCAATATTGAGGATGCTTGTTTATTTTACCTTTTTTGCCACATATTTCTAATTTGATGTGCACATGTTCTCACCAAGTGACTGGATGGAAAGCTTGCAGGACTTTTGCAAGTCGAGAGTTGAATCATTAGAAATTAAGTTCAGTTGTTATCAGTTCATGGTCAAGTTTCATCTGTCACTTCTTCACCAAATTTTCTGGATTTTGCTTGCAAGATGATATTTTTTAATGTCGTCCTTTTTTGTTGCTTCTAATATCAGTGTTTCCCCCAAAGGTTCATGTTTTTTTTCCACATGGAGCTTTCTTCATGACAAATTGACAATCATCATTGTCATTGATGTTGTCAATATTTCTAGATGATCTTTTTCTTAAGCGTAAATATGCATTTTCTGTTGAAATTCCTGAAGAGTTCAGGTTATTATGGTAACTGTTCTTCAGGAAAAGGCCACAGATTCTTCAGCAAAATCATCATCTCAGCTAACTCCTCGTCCCAATGGTCCAGCTTATCCTCAACCTATGATTCCAGTGGATAATGATGATGGCATTTCATACGAAGGTTAGTTTGCTTTGTTAAATTAGAAACCTGAGCACTCGCTTGTTTATTTCCTGAAAAGCTTTCATATTTTGTTCTGTTCAACGCTTAACTCCTCAACTGGATTAATAGCTGATGAACTATAACTGTGGGAAGGGAAAAAACTATTTTTGGTTCATAGTGACTCATTGATTAATCTGATGCTCTGGGTCAGGGAACTTGGAGCATCATCTTCTCTAGTTACATAGTTTCCAAAACTTAAACAATAGTTGTTGGCCATTGTTAAATCATCATTATTGTGGTAAAAGACAGTGAATTTGTTTCACTTTTTACTTTTTAACAGTCCAATTTTACGAGGCTCGAGTTTTGGCCCTGAACATTTTATTACCATTATTGAACTAGGATGTGTTACAGCTGCTATGATGGCTGTCGACTGCTTTATGCTCATATATTTCTGTTCAATCTGCAGCAATAGGTGGTGTCACGGGAGACCTTCTAAAGCAAAATTCTCAGTACCTGAATCAAGTTTCTGCAAATTTTAGTACTTACCAGGTAACATGGGGTGTGATGAAGGCTGATTTTTTTTCCTTGGTAGAATATGGCTGAGATATTTTATGGTACCTCTGCTCAAAGATTTGCATATTGCTTATCAATATGGGAATGAATACTTGATGCCTGCCTCTGAAACCTTCCCTCTTCGCGTTTGTCCAACTGTATATTGATCATGGCCATTTTTTGGCATGCTTCATATTTTCGTTAATATGATTAACTAGATTATGGAGAATTCTCTTTTTCTTTGGGTTCTTGAGTTTTTGCATTTTCTCCCAGGTTCTTCCTTTTTGTCTTATTTGCAATTTAAGTGGCATGGAACAAATGAAAGTACCCATCTATAAATTTCCCAACTAGATTTGGACGGATTGACTGAATTTTTGTTTGTAAATGTAAGTACCCATCTAGAAATCTCACAGAAGAATTGCTCCCCAGGTGGCAAGTTGGATAGCCTTGTTAGGGTTTATACAGAAAACCGTTGGCGTAATGGATTGAGTTCTCTTTGAGACATTATTATACTTTTCCCGAAATTTTTTTTATAGGTTTACTCATGCAGCGCAATAATCATACCATATTTGTAATAACATTTCTTGTAGTTTCATGACAACATCAATCTCTTGAGCAAAGCGCGGGACAATATCCTCACAATCCTGAACGAGTATGTCGATAGTCTCCGTACTCGTAGTTTTTTAATGATTGTATTGCTTGAGAATTAGATTGGTTTACGCTCCTAACGGGCCTAGTGTTTGCAGCATGAACGATATGCCTGAGATAATGAAGCAGATGCCCCCTCTACCAGTGAAGTTGAACAAGGAACTTGCCAAGTCCATTGGTCTCCCATAACCTCCCATTAAAGTATATTGTCGAGCTGGGGTGTCACGTGAAAATGAGAAGAAATGCCCCGGATTATCAGATTCATGGCTTCTGTCAAAGTGCATTCTTCCCATTTGTTGACGTTTACTCTCGAGTGATAGGCGACGTGGATTTTCTTTCGACTCTAGCCAGTGTAGCATGTGAATAATTAGCTGCATAGGGTTGAAACTATGATTGTAGAAATAATCTGAATAGAGTTATTTTACTTATTTGTGCTCTATTGCTTTGAAGGCAAAGAGAATAAAAATCTTCAGGGTCAGATGTTAGTTGTAGTATCTTTTTTTATGTTTGCCATAAACTTTGCATTCTCCAATTTCTTTTCTGCATGTGCATATTTGACACAGCCAAACCTAACGATCTAGGTCTCATGCCAACCGTAGACGGAAAACTCAATGAATTATTCAAATACCCAACTCGGCTCCAATTGAATTAGTAGTGTCAGACATGTTCAAACTAGAATTAGTTAGCTTGGTATATTCGAATACTAGGTAGTTTTGGAAAACATCAGAGTGCAGTAGTCCAAAATTTCGATCATCTGCAAATTACACAAATATGCCATTCTACAAGTTTTGCTGCCTGGGAAAAACGTCCTAACATCGAAATGCTCCTTGCTGTATACAACCCCAACTCAGGATGAGATTTCATGACAATTGCCTCAAGCCAAGACTAAGCGTCAACCTGATAGAAACAGAATTTGATTGGTCAACATCTACAACAAGATTAAGGCACAAAGAAATTATTCTTGAACACGCAAAGTGGTCAACAGCTTCAAACAAAAAGTCATATTTCACCAATTGTCACGACATTTACAAAAGAAGAGCAAATGGATCAGTGCTTAAGAGAGATCCCACAAGGAAGCTTTCTGATGCAACCAAGAGAACAAAGAAAATCACAGCAATCACAGAGAAAAGACACTTAATAAATTTGGTGAAAGCAACCACCTGGCTATCAGATATACCAATCTGACCTAACCACTAATGGAGAACCTAACATAGGCGATACAGTAAGCAACGAAATGAACTCCTAGTTCCACTTTTGATACTTCTGTTAAAGAGATAACCAAAGAACTCCATATGTATTTCAGTGGATTATCCATTCTCGTATAATTTTCAGCTCTTTCCCGAAGCTTAGAGTATAAGGCCTGCCACTCGACAGTGCCACTGCCGCATGACGAAAGGACGAACTGAACTATGTAACCAGTAACTCCACGGGACAGACAACAACGACCGATCTCTCTTTTCTGCCAATGTAGTTCTACCAGAGTGATTACCACCAGACACCAAAACCAAACACTACTCCTCTGATCTCTAATAAAACCCGCATCTCCGCATTCTCCCTCGTCGATCTCGACCAAACAATCCATCAAACACAAACGCAATCGATGAACATTAAAGCACGAATAGGCACCGATTCCAGATCACCACGGCAACATCTCCAGTTATACAAAGAAAATCACAACAACATTACAGGTAATTCTTCAATGCTTCCTTTTTCCCCCTTTCCCCTCAATTTCTACCATTCAAAAGTATACAGTAGCTTAGAGCTAAACACTATCCCAGAGAAGCATTAAAAAAGTAAAAAGTAAAATTAAAAATAATAAATAATAAATAAGAGCTAGAAAATTAGAAACCTCGGGAGCGGAGCTCGGGGCAGGGGGAGACTCCAACTTGGCTACTCTAGCTTCGAGCGCACCAAATTCCTTCATCACCTAATACGTAATTTGAGAAGAAAAAAAATCATAAATTAGTAATTCGAAATAAACAAAAATTAAAAAGGATTTGGTTAAATACTTACGCGGGAAGAAAGGGCGAGACGGTGAGCCACGAGGTCCCGCCAAGCGAACTGGGAAACGGCAGCCGCCGTCACCGTAAACCCCACCGTGAACCACACCAAACGCGTCCGTATCATCTTCTCTTCTTGTTGGTTTTTTTGTTTTTTGTTTTTTTTTTTTGGGGTCTAATTTCTTTTTGTTCTGTTCTTCTCGGTTGGCTTGGGCTAATGCCGTATTTGAACCGGGCCGAACACTTTAGAGTGTGACCCATTAGATATTGTTACATTTAATGGAATCCAAATTGAGTGGTATACTACCACCGCATGTATGGCCTAGCGGTTAAAACAGGGGATATGGCCTTAAGCATGAGGTGAGAGTTTCGAGTTCCGTAAGTCCCTACTAAGAATCGGAATTGTAGTGGTATTATTAGTACATAATAGACATTTTAACCAAATCAATCGGTGACCACGTTATTTTAGTTTAACAAAATTTTGAATTTGAGTTCTTGCTAATAATTATAATAAAGCAATTTAACCATAAACTTTTGTTAAATATTACGTTTTGCCAAGTCAAATAATTTGTTATAGTCTATTTTTTTTCTGGACGGTTGGTTCAACTCCGTATGAAAATCATTTTTCGCCGCCCAAAATTTATGTAAAATTATCGGGATGTACTCATAAAGATGATGAAAATAGAGTAAGAAATACAATTTTTTAGCATAAAACAATACACAATCCACTAACGGTAATATTACATATAAGGTAAAAATGCATACGTGTTCACCAAATAATTGTTTTTTCTGTACTTACCATAAATATATGGTCTATTTCTTCATAAACGACCGGATCTCTAAAACCAGAGAAACGACAAATAGAATGGCGACAATGATCCCATACGCAGCGGACCAGCCATGTCCAGATTCCCCCAAATGGATCCCGTAGAAAACATTTGCTACCGCAAATACTATTAAAATTCTCCCCACACTGTAATGGTACCAATTCCAATATTTTCTCACTTTCGATGACATGTCTGGACGAGCCAAAATCGCCATCATCTGATCAAATCACGAAGCATAAAAAAATATTGAGGTTAAATAATTGTAGAATGTTTCAAATGTTTTTATAAGATTTGGATAGAAATAACTCCAGGGTACAAGAGAGGGAAATCAAACTACATGCTTTAATCAAAATAATTCAATCTTCTTCAATTCTTTATGATACTTGAACTAAAATTATGTGATTTATCACATTCAAAATCCTAAGACTATTACTAGGTGAAAATTGTACACTATTAGTTACTTCTCACACGAATTAAATCTTATATTTTGACAATTTTTTTATTTGTTGTGTTATTAGACAAAATGTTAGTTGTTAGTGAGTTTCAATTATATGATTTATTAAAACAAAAATTTAATGGCAGTGGATGATGAATTTTCACTTCAACTAGACGTTGTAAGTAATTCAAGTAACTAATAATGTGATAATCTCGATATGTTTACTTAAACAAGACTAATCATACCAAACTTTGTTGAAACTTTAACACAGGATATAAGATCAACCTTTGTATAATATTCATATTCATGACTTTCTACACCTATAAAAAATTAATATTCTCGGAATTAATAATATGATAACAGACCATCTTAACAACAGGAAATATATAAATTAAGCCAGCCGGTGGAAAAAATAAACATTAGTTTTACTTACTTGGAGGAAGCCGAGCACGAGAATAAATATTCCAAGTCCCTTATGATTAGAAACATGTGCACCAAGACGATTTTCCAGGATTAATCCCGAAATAACTCCAATTAGCCCAAAAATAAATCCCAATAATTGGATGCCACCGTGGATATGGAACCATAATGGGTCCCACTGTCTCATGTGCCTCGCTACGATTACTCCAATTATAATCAGAATCCCCCACCCTAGCATGTTTAATATTCCGTGGGCCCTCCTCAGCCTTGTGTATGGCTCGCTGGCCCCAGCTGAGCTTTCACCTATATATATTCGTAAAAGGGGAGAAATTCCAATTAATTAAATGAATTAGTAACAATTGCAATTAGTCAATATGTAATTTTATAATTCAAATCCGATTATTTGCGAATGGGGAGCCAGCATGTCACCAAGCATAACAAATATATTAGGAGAAATTATCTAAATGAGGTCATTTCATAAGTAAAGTCTTTATTATTCAAAAATTAATTTTGTGTTTTTCAATTTTTGTTTAAATATTTGTATTGGATCGTTTGACTAACATTATTAAATATTTTTAATATTGCTCGGTCCAAGTAAACGTGACCAACTTTTAAACAAAAACGAGGATGGTAAAATAATTTTTTTTTAAATAACATAGACCATACTAATAATTATGACATAAACCAAGGATATACCAATAATTTACTGTTTATATTAATAAAAACTCCTAGTTATCTTCTTTTTGCAATTGCTATTTAAAACACACGAATTAATTCATACCCACTTTATTTTCTATACATATAAATCTATGCCTAGTTTTTCCCTTCTGGAGACTATGTCATTGTCGCGTTTAAACCAAGTTAGATGGTGTTCTTGTAATCTAATATAGACACAGCTTTTGGACACACTTCCTCTTTGGAAATATTCTTGGAATTTTGTATGAATTCAATAAATTATGTCCTTTTTAAAAAATATTTTATTAACAAATGCATCTATAATGATGTCATGTATATGCAAGTAATTATTTATCACCAAAAAATGTATATGCGATTACTTTCCAAAATTATTTTTATTATTATTATATACCTGTAACATAATTCAGGGACGTGGAAGTCATGTCACGGTGCTCGGTCAGGGAATATTCCGGCGACGCCGGGAAAGTTCCGACGGGGCCGACCGAGTAAATGAGCTTCGACGACGGCGGAGCTGTGGTGTTCAACTGGAAGGCAAGGTACAACCTCGACGTCTGGGAGGTGATGGTTGACGACGTCACGTTTAGGTTTCCCTGATCGGCGACGACTTGCGCCGGCGACTTCCCTCCCAAATGGTACTGCTTTATCACGCCGGTGCCGGATATCCACCCGACGACCGCGCTTGACCCCACCATCCTCCCATTGCTCGAGAATCCGATCGCCACGTAGGAGTTGGAATCTGGGGTGGAGAGGACGAAGCTCCATTGGTCTTGCGAGGTTTGCTTGTACTGTAACAAAATTAAATGCACCAAAACAAATATATGAAACGTAAGGAAAATGATATTATTTTTTCGGGTCTGGCTCAAGTAGTAAAAGATGTATAGTAGAATTTAGAATTTGGCTCTACCAATATAAAAAATGTCGCTACAAAAATTATCAGTTATTCGACTATCAATATCATAAATTTTACTTCGAAAATTTTATTGTTTGTGTTGCAACAATCAATCAAAAAATTATTTGCTGCGAGGGATCTTAAATAAATTTTGTACCATATTTTACCTTGAACTAAAATAGAGTTTGGTCAAATTCTATTATAATTAGGGGTGCGAGGGGACTTACTCTGAGGATGAAGTTTTTCGAGTCCCAGACAGAATTGCAATGGAAGGAAGCTGTATCAAAGGGCAAGCCACTGACGCTTAAGTCGGAGTTGCAGGAATCTGTCAGTGAGCTCACAAGGAATGGTGAACCCAACAGTGAGATGGTGAAGAAGAACAAGATGATCAATGGAGGACAATGAAATCTTTCCATTCTTTCTCTCTCTCTCTCTCTCTCTCTCTCTCCTCCTTGCCTATTCTAAAGGGTAATAATAATTTGTGATTGGGTTATGACATGTAAGAGATTTGAAGGGAAGGAGGCAGTTGAAGTGGTCGCGAGATCATGGTTTTGTTTAATGCTGGAGTTGTTGGAGATTGAAATAATTTATGATTTTCTGGATGCAAGTAGTTGGTGTTTATATGGAATTTGCTAGTTAACCGGCCAAGTCCATTGCCTGATTAATATTTTCTTTCTACTTATTTGATATCCGAATACTACGAATTTTTGGTGAGTGTAATTCAGGTTCTGAGTTTTAGTTTGTCGAATCATAACTCGTTGAATGAGACAATAATGCTTATGAAAGTGAAATTACATCATTCACTTAGTTACTTTCTATCCTTTTCTACCACCAAACATTAACATGAATCTGCAAGTTGCATGATTAATATTGTATCGTTATCCACTTATCCAGTGACATTTGCACCAACTGAGCAATAATTTGTTAACAATAAAAAATACTTAATTTCAACACAAAATACAATAAAATCTCTCTAAAGTGATATCGATGGTATCACAAAATAATATAACTTTAAGAATTTATCACATAAAAGAAGTTTGTATTTATTTTCTCCAAAAATAATAAAAATATAAATAATAATAAAATTACTTTATTTTATATTCAAATTACCTAAATATTATCTTACTACATAATTCCAATATTGTATTTCATTGATATATTTTCTTTCAAACAAATAATTATCACAATAATTATTTTATCGAGAAGATAAATGATTATGTAAATTTTATTAAACAATCAAATCTAATACAATATAGTATCCTAAAATATTCATGAAGTTGTAAAGTATGTAAAGAATATGTATATATTACAAAATATCACTTTATAAAAAAAAACCAAAATTTACTACCATATTTTTATGAAAAATTATCAATTATTATGATAGAGAAGTTATCACAGTATTATACTTGTTTCAACTGAGGTTCAAGTTTTTTTTTAATCAATGTAGAAAAGTTATAAATGTTTTATCTTACAACAAAATGTTGTATGACTGAGTAGGCTTGGGCCCATAAATCAACGGGCCGGTCTAAAAGCCCAAAAATTGTGAGAAAATCGTCGTTGCAATCTAAATGTGTTATAACTTATATGTTATCAAGGAGATGACATATGCTCCCCCCACGGCTAAGTTTTAGTTCTATCCAACAAAATTTCCGATAAAAAAAACTTAATTCTTAAAATAATAAAAAATAGGGATGGCATTGGTAACTCATTAAAAATACGATGGTGTTAGTTTGTCTGCTAATTGGCATCACCTTATTTCCAATTTTAACTTCTAAACTTTACTGAAAGAAAAACTCTGGATCAAAAATTTGTACTTATCGTCCAGTCTACCGAAAACTCGGCAATTTTGTAAAGTAGACGAACAAATCCAGTAAATCATAATGCTCTAATACATGAATCAGACCACATTTTGTAAAACTATATATAAAATAGTATATATGTACAATTTCAATGCGATGATATCATCTAAACATATTTTAAAACTTGAATTTGAAATACTTTATTAAGCTAAAAATAGCAATAATGTGTGGTGAACTCGTAGGAAAGCTAGAATCCACGAACCCATGTATTATATTCAAATCACAAACATAAAGACAATAATTTCGGCATTCCAGCCCAAAAAGTGGTTTTCCGTACGGGGAAAGCAAAATAGAGATGAAATCAGAAAAGAGAAAAAAGAACGGAGAAATGAGAACAAACCACCCAGATTAACCATTTTGTCCTTCCCTCAAACGCGTTGCAAAAAATTCAAGGCATAGCCATCAAAATTCATGTAGAAAAATCTACATAAATACTTTGTGATTTTTCTCTATTTTTATTTGAGTCTTTGTGGTTTTAAAGGAAAATAATCAATTTCATTTTATTTCAAAAGTTTACCTAGTCTTGTTTGACTTCTTGGACAAACAATATCATTTAAACGCTTAGGTAAAATATCATGCCCAGATCAATCGTTGATGAAGTGACTATGATAAATTATCAAATTACTACAATTTCTCCTACTTTCTTTCTCTCCTCTTCCGAACCACCATCTTCATTACCTGGACGCACCCTCATCTCTCTCATTTTAATTATTATTAATACAATACAATAACAAATGGAACCAAGAAACCCACTAAATTAGAAAAAAAATTCACACCCAATTCCTTTAAATTAGATCCTCTTAGATGAAAGGCTCCTTTGACAAAAGCAATCAGCCACACGAGCTCGATAACCACTGTTGCCGATCTACATTAGGAACACCAAAACTAAGCAACCTCTCTTTCACTCTGTTGAAGCATAAAAATAATTTGTCTTCCCACGGTGGTGTTATGGTAATTTTACCTTTTGAAAGTGATCACTTTTGGTACTTCTTGAAACACTTGTCCTTGTGAAGGGTACTATGGGAAAACTTTGCCTTCATGAAGGGTGCTTAAAGAAGGGTGCTCAAAGAAGAGTACTTGAAGAAGGGTGCCTAAATAAGGGTGCTTAGAGAAGGGTGCTTAAAGAAGGGTGCTCAAAGAAGAGTACTTGGAAAAGGGTGCTTAGAGAAGGGTGCTTAAAGAATGGTGCCTAGAGAAGGGTGCCTAGAGAAGGGTGCTTAAAGAAGGGTGCCTAGAGAAGGGTGCTTAAAGAAGGGTGCTTGAAGAAGGGTGCTTAAAGAAGGGTGAAAGCGGCTTCTTAAAGCACTTTATCTCTCTTAAGTGACCGAAGTGGAAACTTTGCCACATTGTAAGGAGTGACTTTCGTAAACACCTTGTCTTCCAAAGGCGACCAAAAAGGACATTTTACCCCCTTGAAGGGGGGTGTTCGTACGCGTCTTCCATAAGGGGAGAAATGACTTCTCAAAGTTCTTTTCCTTCCAAGAGTGACTAAAAGGGGTATTTCGCTTTCTATAAGGTTTCTTCCTAAAGCATGCCCTTCGAAGAGGTTTTTTACTTAGACTTAAAATGCCTTCCGTAAGGAGGGTGTGTGAAGATGCTTTCCGTAAGGAGGGTATGTGAAGAAGCCTAAAAGAGGGTATTTGAAGGTGCCTTCCGTAAGAGAGGTGCAAAGAGCGTACCTCACCTAAGCGAGGTGTCAAGAGCCTACCTCGCCTAGGGGAGGTGTAAAGAGCTTACCTCGCCTAAGCGAGGTGTCAAGAGCCTACTTCACTTAAAGGGAGTGTTAAAGACTCGCCTCACCTAAGGAAGTGAAAATAGGTGTTAAGAGCTTACCTTACCTAAGGGAGATGCTAAAGAGCTCACCTTGCCTAAGGGAGTATTAAGAGCTCACCTCGCCTAGGGGAGGTTCAAAGAGTGAGCTTGCCTCAGGAGGGTGCGAAGAGCTAGGCAAGGGACCAGGAGAGCTATGAGACCTAACGCGGTTGAAGGAGATAAACTCGAGCTCCGAATTCACAGGAGGAGATAAGCCCGGCAAATTAGGCGATAAGAATGGTTTCGGCTCAAGATAAGGATAAGCGTTCCCGAAAATAGGCATTGGAAGAGTCCGAGTGCAAGGAGGAGACGGAGTTCCAGTGCAAGTGGGAGGGAGAGTCCGAATACAAGGGGGAGATGGAGTCTTTCGCCTATATAAAGGACATCCGAGGGAGACATTGATCATCTAACATCAACCACACAAAATCTTCATCAAGCTTCAAGCTTCTATTTAGTTCTTAAGCCGGGCATTAGCTCTTGGTTAGGAGGTCGGGCATTAGAGCCTGATAGTTGGCCGGACATTTAAGCCTGGTTAGAGGAGCTTAGCTCGGTTAGATAGTGGTGGTTGTTTGATCATGTTTGTTTTCGTTGGGCGCCGACCTTAAGACGAGCCTTCAAGCCGTCAAGAGATCGTCCTTGACACCCTTGTTACATTTTTCCCACAACACACTCTAATGTCTTATAGTCTCAGATCTGACAAAAGACACATCAAGGACCATGTAAAAGGAGGAGGAGCATCGATGATCGATTGTCGTACACCAACCAACGAGAAAGAAGAAGGAAGGAGGAAAAGCGGTGGTCGGAGATGGGAGGAAGAGTAGTGGTTGACACGTTTTGATGAGAAAAAAAAAACAAATCGGACTAGGTGGACTTAAGTGAAAAAATTAGATTAATTTGGACCGATCTTTTCCTTTTGGATCTACAAGTAACCAAATGAAAATCCGAAAAATTAAATGGTAGTTATATAAACTTTTCCCAAATTCATTTAACCAACCACCTGAAATTTAAACTGACTGTTCACCTCAAATCAATATTATCATACATCAATTCCATGATTATGTTTTTGTTGATATAATTTTTCATAATTACTTTTGATAAATAGTAAATCGTCATTACCTTAATAATTGTTCCCCCATAAAATTGACCAAATCACCCCCCGACAAATTTCCAATAGCGTCCCGTCCGTCCCTTTTCTCCCCTCCTCCACGGCTTTACCCCTTCCTCCCCTTCGCTGAGTCTCCTCCCATCCATGATTCATAGATCCAAAACGCGGAGGTTCGAACCCTAAACGACGCCGTAGATCCACAACCGCCCCCCGCGAGCTCCCTAAAACACAGAATACGTAGATAATAATAAGAGAAGAGGAGAAGAAGGGGAAATTATTATTTTTAATTAAATTAAATATAAATATGGACGATTTCCCGGGTCTATTAGCCCGTGACTTCGGGTACAAGCCCCAAGGCAAATCCGCTCCGATGGCGCCTCCTCGGACGACGACGACCAGCTCATCCTCCTCTTCGCACGGTGTCGGATCCGGCGCCCGGTCGTCCAATTCCTACACCTCCGCCAAATCCGCTCCCATATTTGACGATCACGATCGCGCTGGAGACGACCTGTTGTTTTCCGACGTCTTCGGCGGCGGCGGAGGACCTCCAAAGTACTCCGACCAGCCTCCGCGGAGTGCCGCGGCCTCGTCGTCGTTCGATTATGATGCGATCTTTAAAGAGCAGAACGCGAAGTCCTCGTCGCTTCCGGTTTATGATAAGCCGGTGTACGACGAGGATATTTTCGACGGGCTGCCTGGGATCAAGAGCGCCTCCTCCTCCGCCGTACCGGCGTCGCCAGCGTCCGCGAAGTTCAACGATGTGTTCACCTCATCAGCTTCCTCACCGAAGCGTAGGGATGCGTTCGATGATCTGTTTTCGGATTTGAGGAAGAAGGAGCCAAAGGAGCCAGCAGAGAAGGACGTGTCGCCGGCGTTCGATGATTTGCTTCCAGGTTTCGGTCGCAGTAGCTCCCCCGGGGTTAGCAGGTATAGGTTAATTTAATGTTACAGCTGGTTGTTGGTTTCCCATTGGTTTTGAATTGCGAAGTTATTAGGTGTTTAAGGCTTTAAGTACTGGTAAGGTCTTTAGACTGTGGAGGTGGTTTGGGTGCAGTTGCAACTAATTGTTGGCTTTTTATAGCAAGTCGCAGTTGTAACTAGCCACATTTAGAGAGGTTGTAATTTCCGAACAATCCCTCTGCATCTGGACCCTTTTGATAAAATAAGCTGTTTTTCCATTCAAGTGTTATGTGTTTCTAGCGGAACAGATTTTGCGTCCCTTTTAGGTGTATAAACTGCTAGATTGGGAGGAATGATTATCTTGATATAGTAGCAGAGGCAAATTTTTCGCAAGGTGGTGCATTGTTGTTTGCCTTAGAATTTTGCTTCACGGATGCTCTTCTGATGACATGGAGAGTTTTGGCCAGTGTCTGTTAAAGAAGATAATTGAGAAATGGGTCTTGCTTGGTTGATGAATTGTCTGTTTCTAGAATCTGATTTTACACTGATTTTGATCTCCTCCATACAGGACGACAACTCACAGTAGTATGATACATTAGCGATTCGGATTATTTCAACTGAAGCAACATCTTGTTACATTTATGGTTTGTGCTTATATGGTCCATGCATTTGGGAACTGTCTGTTTGTCATTGTAGGTCAACTTCTGAGTCTAGACGACCCCAGAAACCATCATCCGATTTGGGCAGGACAGCTTCTGGTGCGATGGACAACCCCTTTGCGAGCCTAAACTCAACTTCAAAAACTCAGACTTCATCTTCAGGCTTTTTCACTGATCCATTGGAAGAGATCAGTAAATTCAGTAGCACTGGAAGTGCAAAGGTTGACAACGTGTACGGTGGTAAGGGAATATTGGATGATTTGGACCCCCTAGAAAATCTTGGTAGGCACATTCCCCCAGTTTCAACCGAGATTAGCAAGGAAGGGAAAGACAGAAGTCACTTGCACAGTGCAAGTTTTGATGATACTTATTCGCCAGCTAGTAAAGAAACCTTTGACCAATATCCAGTTGCGAGTCCAGAAGGCCACTCTCAGAGAAAGGTGCTGGTCGATGATTTTCCAGGACCTAGTGAACCCATGTTTGATATACCAGCTACCTCTGAATCCCATAGATCTGCTGGGCGAGCTGCTTCATCTCCTTCACATGTTAATGCAGGTGCTAATGACACTAATTTCGTTCCCGGATCCGAGAATGTCTCAGAAGCATATGATGACATATGGCTAACAGTATCTGAAGTCCCGCTTTTCACTCAACCAACAACTGCTCCACCGCCTTCAAGGCCCCCTCCTCCACGTCCACCACGTGTTAATAAGCCAAGGACAAGTGCTTTCTCTCCACCCAACTCGAGAAGAAAGGTTCATGACCATTCGTCATTGTCAAATTCGCAATCCCCACTCTCGGCTCGTGCAGAAAGAACTTCTGTGATGGACGAGCTTGACGATTTTGCAACGGGTGGACCCAGAGCTACCTCAAACGAACATGCAGATGTTTTCTATGAAGACGTTGATACAAGTTCAGCTGCTGCATCTGCTGCTGCTATGAAGGAAGCTATGGATAAAGCAGAGGCCAAGTTCAGGCAGATGAGGGAGAGAGAATATCTAAAGACTGCTAGAAGTAAGGATGCCGGGGTAGCTGATCAAGATATTCAAGACACGCAACAAAGAGAATCAAGGGAAAGACAAGAAAGGATGGACCACGAGCAGCAACAGAGGGAAAGGGAAGAGGAGGAGATAGAACAAAGGAGACTTGAAAAAGAGAGGGAGAGGGAGGAGAAAGAAAGAGAGCAAAGGAGGCTGGAGAGAGAGAGGGAGCGGGCAAGGGAAGCTGAGAGAGCGAGGGAAAATGGTAGACATGCAGTAGAAAGGGCAACTAGAGAGGCACGTGAAAGGGCAGCCATTGAAGCTCGTGTAAGAGCTGAAAGGGCTACTGCAGAAAAGGTAACTGCAGAAGCTCGGCAGAGAGCTGAAAGGGCAGCTGTGCAAAGAGCTCAAGCTGAAGCTCGCGAAAGAGCTGCTGCAAACGCAAGAGAAAGAGCAGAAAAGGCCGCAGCAGAGGCTCGAGAAAGAGCCAATGCTGAAGCGAGGGAGAAAGAAGCAGCAGAGAGATCTGCTGCTCTGAAGGCAGAAGCTGATGCAAGGACTCGAGCTGAACGAGCTGCAGTGGAAAGGGCTGCTGCAGAGGCTCGACAAAGAGCTGCTGCTGCTGCTAGAGCGAACCAACAAAGAAATGAGAATCCACAGAACAATGAAAATGATCTCGAGTCATTTTTCAGTTCCCGAGCAAGCAGTGCACCAAGACCCAGGGCTACTCCTTCAGTGAGTATCAATTGTGGATGCATCTCTTTGGTCCTCTTCCTTCCATAAGCAACCTCATGTATTTAATCTTTGTAGCAGGATCCTTTCTTTGACACTCGGAGTAAGGGAGGACCTGAAACACCTGGTAGGACACCGGTTGGATCTACAACTAACATGAGGAAAGCATCTTCCGCCACAAACATTGTTGATGATCTATCATCAATATTTGGAGGTAGTTGCATTTTAAAATTTAATGTCCACCAATGAAGACGATGATGTCAGTATCTAAGTTTTTGGTTTAACCATTTTCTGTTTTAATAGCTGCTGCAGCATCTGGAGAGTTCCAAGAGGTTGAAGGAGAAACAGAAGACAGGCGAAGAGCCAGGATGGAGCGCCAACATCGGACTCAGGAGCGTGCGGTATGTCATCAATTGTATTCTTTTTGGTGGAACATGTGGCATGCAATCTTGTTTAAAGAATCCATGATTATTTGCACGAATCATTACCAAGATATCTTCTTTGTGGTAGATTTTAACTTATATTTAACTTGGTTTTCAGGCAAAAGCATTGGCTGAGAAGAATCAACGTGATCTTCAAGTACAGAGGGAACAAGCAGAACGAGATGTAAGTAATGGATTCGGGCTTGTCGCAATTTTAATTTGTTTGTTCCATCAGGCACAAGGTTGTTTAATGCAGTTAGAGCGTTAGTTGGTTTTTGCTCTCTTATTTCCAGCTAGTGAAGATCTGGGCTTTCTGTCACAGCTACCTAGAGCTTGTGAAACTCTTTTTTTCTCTGTGCTTTTTCTGTTCCTTCTATGGTCTTATTGGGTTCATCTTGTTCTTGATATCAGAGGATTGGCGAAACTCTGGATGTTGAGATTAAGCGGTGGGCTGCTGGAAAGGAAGGCAATCTGCGTGCTTTGTTGTCAACAATGCAATATGTGCGTGATCCGTAAATCCTTGTTGTTCTCTTTACTACAGTATCCTAATACCTTATGATTGTCTCAGCTTTCTCTCTCATACACACACATCTGTTGCATGGATGTTACTGCATTTTGAATCATCGCAATGGCTATGCACTGGTACTTCCACTTCTCTGAATAAGATAAGGGGATATGATCCGTGCTTTCTGGTAAAAGCAATCGGTTCTTTTTATATGACCATTTTGTGTGTTCTTTTGACCTTGCCATTCTGCCTTTCCAAGTAGATTCGGAATCAGATTTGTCAGTTTGAGATTTTAGGGCTTCTCAAATTCTAAATTTTCGAAATCTACTTACTAATTATTCTTTAAAAGATCCTTCCATTTGAAAAAAGCTTTAAATGTAATTGTCATCATTAATACTTAGCTGGATGCACAATCATTTGAAACACAATGTTAGCGAGGATTTTACAAAAACAGTTGAATGAATTTTCCCATTCCTTTGTTCCTGAGCATTGTGCTGTATGTATGATACATACTTATGATTCTGGAAGTTTTATCTACACCCACACATGCATACTTCTCTTCATTTTGCAGTTTGACTATTCTTTCAAACATCTCAGTCGATTGCAAATCTTGTATGTATGACTGGCTGAATTGGTGTTTCATTCATTTTCTAGGTGCTTTGGCCTGAATGCGGTTGGCAGCCTGTTTCGTTGACCGACTTGATTGTCGGCGCCTCAGTGAAGAAGGCCTACAGGAAGGCAACTTTATGCATCCATCCTGATAAGGTGCAACAGAAAGGTGCTACTCTTCAACAGAAATACATTGCGGAGAAGGTGTTTGACCTGCTGAAGGTACTTCCACACTCGTTCTTCTTACAACACACTACGATCCCTTGATGTTGTTGGCTTATTCTGGAATGCTTCTGAACTTTAAATAGGAGGCATGGAACAAGTTCAATTCCGAGGAGCTTTTTTAGGTCGCGTCGGCAATATTTTGCTGTTGACATTTAAGTTCTGCCAGTTCATTTGATTGAGAATAGAACTTCACATCTCTATCAGATGACATATTCTATTATCCGCACGCTCAAGTCACTGGCCGATGCTTTAACTTATTTCTGGAGCAGCTGTTGTCTGGAAACGCCCTTTAACGGCCAATACCAGATTGCAGAAATATCACCCGAACTCCCAGAAAGAAGGCTACACTGGATTAGTTCCTGCCAGTTGCCGCCAGAACTGCATCATTGTTGTAGAGTATCATTCATCAAGCTTGTTTACCTAGTACCCATCTGCATGGGTTCACGATCTTCGCCAATTCTTTTCATAATTGATTTTCTCTTTTTGCCGTGGAGTGGATTCCGATTTCCGATATGTGTTCACTTAATCGACACAATTATATAGGATATGTATGAATGTGGAGCCTAGAACTAAAGAGAGATGTATGATACATCCGTACATGCATAGATTTTCCATGTCGATATCTTGTTTGGTGGTGTTGCCACACGAATTCAATGAGCATTGTTATAGTATTCATTTGCATGCCTCTGTTCATATGGTCGTAATAGACTACTGCCGTCTGTTTCTTACATTTTTTATGGTCAATGACATAATGGGTTAACACTCTAACCAACCATCATTGATATTTTGTCTTGCTGTCCCAGTGGCATTCCTCTTATGTTGTTTAGTATGTACCAGTCTAGTCAATGAGCAGCAACCAACAAAAGAGAATCATTGGATATACAAGGAATAGAAAAGGAAGTGGAAAAGTGAAGGTCCAAAAAAAAGGAGACTACAAAGGGGGAAGATCTCAAGATAACTAATTCTTTTCTTTTCCTGATCAATAAAAAAAAAACTACTTTCTCGGTATGCTACTTCTTTCAGAACATAGAAATATCTGTACAGTAGAGCAACCTACATTACAACTTCAAATATGTTGCAGGCCTGACATGAAATGTATAATGCAGTCAACCCAAATCGAGTTTCAACGCAGAACTTTGGTTTTGATCTACAACCCCGGTCCAGATGTTCCATATGAGCTTCTCCTAGCTGAGTCCGCAATTTATCCAGGTTTACCTGGAAATGACAAAGCCAATAACAATGTTATCGGGCAAAGTTCAGTTGACGTTTATATGCCAATCCACAAAAAATGACCCCTGGTCCATTTTTATAGTAGAAATGATTTGTTGGTCTTAATTCTACAAATCAATCACAAGCCACAACAGTAGGATGCTAGTAATGCAGAAAACAATCCAGACGAAGGGGGAAATAAAAGAAGTGTCAAGAAACCTCGTCACATTTCGTGATTCGAAGCTCACAGTGGTTGCAGTATAGGAGTTTAGTGTCTTCTTTTATTTCTCCTTGCTTACATAGGGGGCACCAAGTTGTGGTCACCTACCATTGGAAAGCTTTAGCAATTTGTTTAATCCGATGAAGGGGGAAGCTTCAAATCAACCTTGTGAGGTTGCAAAAATTACGGTGATGACAGTGCAGTTATCCTTTTCTTTTAGAATCACAGTGAAGTTATCTTAAGTCCACAAACATTAGAGAGAAGGACGATAATCCATGTAGATCACGGATATCACAGAAGCAGTTCGTGTAGGAATTATTGTACCTGATCATCAGTCAGCTTCATGTGCTCAAATACAGCACAAGCCAAGTATTCATCTTCTTCATCCTCCCAAGTTTCAACACAACTTTCTGAAACCAAAATAGAATAATAATGAAGCACGCTTCTGGTTACTCAAACAAGCTAGAGCACGAACTTTGCTGCATAAGTGTTTCTCGAACATGTAGTTTTTTGCTTAGATTTGTCTTTTTTACCTAGTTTAGTTGGTTCACCCCGAAGATCCTCGTAGAATATCCTCTGCATTTCTAACAACATATCTTCACATTCAACTTCATAAGCCTGATGAAGACCATCATATTCCCACAATAAATCATCAACCTCTAACGGAGAGCTTGCACCCTCTAACGGATCGTCTAACGAGGAGCCCCGAAGCTTCTTAAGTTCATCAGTGACAATGTCCCGGCACGCTGATCGGATAAGCTCCTAGAACAAAACAACAACAACAATACCACCACCAAATAAATCAAAAGCTCAGTCTTCCTCAAAGCGAACGAAAAATGTAAATCGAATTAATCAAAACCTTGTCGTCGAGAGACACAGAAGATTGCGACCTCATCTTCCAAAGCAAGCGAGCCCGGTCTTCGCGAACCCTCTTGTAACATTTCTCCCTCAACTACAACAAACACCCAAAACCAATCAATTCCTTAAAAAAAAAAACCCAAATTCAAAAACCTTAAAACCGAATTTGTATTCCCGAAAAGGGGAGAAGGACCGATTTGGGAGAAGCACGCACCTTTTGCTTCCATGTAGGGTAAGTGTGGACATGGGATTTAATGGGCTGCCGTCGAATTGGGGTCGGCGTCGTAAAGGACCGATCTTTCTCCTCTTCCATTCCGTTCGAAGAATTAACTGACGTCCCCTTCTTCGTCGGCCGGTGGCGCCATTTTTAAGGGGTTGGCGGGAGGATGGGTTTCTTACTGGGTCGGCGCCGGTGGGTTGGGCTAATTGTGGGCCGGGAATCGGCCCACTGGAACCAGCCCAATGACAGCGTGGCATAGTGAACTTAAACTGATGGCGACTCTATGCCAGGAGAGAAAGAGACAGGGAGAACGTTTTAGCCGCTATGGCACTTCAGATATTTTCTGAAGTTTTCGGGTACGTTATTGGCTAATTAGGGACAAATTGTTATGATATTTTTAAAAACTTATAAAATTTTGGCAAAATTATTCGATATTGCTGCATAAAAAAATTCAGCTTAAGTTTAACTGTAAAAATATCTTTACGAATTGTATGTCCATCTTTTGTAATGTTTATTGTCTAACAAAAGGAATCAATGGAGGAAAAATGCACATTCCGTAGATTGTACATGCCTTATTAATATTTCTTAAGAAAATGTCGATTTTAGTTATCAGACAAAACTAAGAGGTTGTTAAATACTTATTAGTTGATTTTTTTTTTCATTCCAAATGTCTTAGTGAACTCGACCCAAAATTAAAGTTCTGGATGCGTAGAGGTATTAAAAAACAAAGGGGGTGGTTAACTACTAAACCTCAGTTACATACCTAAATGGAAAATGACTGAACCCAACAGTATCAAACTGAAGTTTTCTTCATATTCTTTTGGGCAAATTATCTCCAAGTCCCTGGTCTTTACCAAAATCTCCTATTGGGTCCTTCCTTTATCATAAATGGTTAATCAGTCCCTATTTTATTCAAAAATGTTGGTCTCGGGTCCCCACCGACCAAATCGTACTTTTTTATTATTTTTTTGTCATGTGAAATGACTATTTTACCTTTCACAAAATGACAAATTTCATCTTATTTTTGTCATTTTGTGAAGGGTAAAATAATCATTTCACATGACAAAAAAATAATAAAAATGTTTGATTTGGTCGGTGGGGACCCGAGACCAACATTTTTGAATAAAACAGAGATTTAATACTCATTTATGACAAAGGAGGGACCTAATAGGAGAATAATGTAAAGATCAGGGACCTGAGGGTAATTTGCCTTTGGCACAATTTCATAGAACCCGAAACCAAAGTAAAAAGATGCCGAGTGACCACTAGATCCAGTAATAACGAAGTAGGGCAAGGTGAAGTGAAGTCCAAGATTCGACTTCTGTCATAAACATTTCTCATATAATAGAATAAGATTTAGAATAGAATATAAAAAAATAAAATAAAATAAAATAAAAAGACGATAAAACCCAAAACCCTATACACAGCCAGCGAGCTAAAATCCCAAGCACTTCACTTCCTTCCTCCTCTATCCCCACCATCTTCAACCTCCGCTCCCAAGCAACTGTAAGTAAACTCTCTCTCTCTCTCTCTCTCTCTCTCTCTCTCTCTCTCTTAAAACTTTTTCACTATAGCTGAAGACACCAAAGCTTCATTTCTAGTTTTTTTTTTCCTTCTATTTGACCGTTGAATTGCGACGTTAGAAGTTAGAACTGATTTGAGTTCGTTTGCGGCGGTTTCCTTTCTTCCGTTTTACCTTTATCGTTTCGGGAGAGAAAGGCGGTTATTAGGAGCGGGAATGCGGGATAGTGTTTTTATTTTTTGATATTGTATTTTAGTGATCGGTTTCAGTGATTCTTTATAGAATGTTCTGATGTTCCTCCAGCTATGTGAATTTCGTTATACCGCGGAGAAATTAGGGAGATAGGGAGGGGCAAATATGAAGAGGAAGACTCCGTTTCAGCTTCAAGCTCTCGAGAAGTTCTACGAAGGTGAAATCCCGTTGTTTTGCAATTTTCGGAGTCTGTTTGTCGAGACCTTTGATATTCTTTTGCGCTGTTAGATGATTAGCTGATGAGAATTATTTCGGAAGAGAGTATGGCGGGGAATAGTTTTGTTTGTTTGTGGTTTTTCGTCTTTTAAGATTTGGTGTTCGTTTTGGTTGCTGGTGGAGCAGAGCAGCAGTATCCTACGCCTCAGGAGATGGAAGATATTTCCACGGTCTTGGATTTGACTTACAAGCAGGTTCGAGTGTGGTTTGTGGAGAAGAGAAGGAGGGACAAGGGAATGGATAAGCTGTTAATATCACCGCCGTGCAAGAAGATCATGGGATCAGCAGGAAGAGGGAAGAATTGCATTCTTTATGGAAATATAGTTAAAAACGGTGGCAGTTTGTCATCAAATCACAGAAGGGGTATGAGGCAGGATTCAGATTCCGTTCAAGATTTTATGTCTCCGGAATACATTCTCTGCAAGATCTTTCGCAAGGATGGTCCCTCACTTGGCGTGGCATTTGATTCACTTCCTTCTAGAAGACTTCAGCGCTGTGAAGGTAATAATATTGCCACCTGATTCTGGTGTTTTGGTAGAATATTATGATCTGATTTCAAAATTTTCCCTGGTTGTCCTTTCTTGACCATTACTACCGATTATGAATAAACAACTCCTCTTTTTGATTTTCCGTCATCATTGATGTCCAATTTAACTTACTAAATTGGCTTGCATAGGCTTGTGATTACGTTGTTTTTTATGTCAGCATTGGGTAAGTTCAGGTTATTACAACCCAGACTGAGCTCTGCTTCTTTATCCTTGATACTCATGTTGTCTTTGTTCATTTAGATTCTGAAATTTCTTGTCCTCCATGCCAAAGCGACCAAGAAAGAAAGAAAAGGAAAAAGGTAAAGGAATTAGCCTATAGTAGGTGTAGCATGGTAATAATTGCAATTGTTGTACTCAGTTCATCTATCTTGCGACCTCTCTTATGGCTTTGCAAATATTTGACTCTGTTCAAAGGTATCCAAGGATGCCATCGCCAATAGCCAGGAAGACTATCATAATGCTCCAGCAAAGAAGCATGGTATTGGGAAAGGCGTAATGTCAGTTTGTATTCCAACAAAGAAGCACGGTATTGGGAAAGGCTTAATGACAGTTTGGCGGGCAACACATCCTACCCTAGGAGATTTTCCTACTGGCGTTAATAATATTCTTAGATCAAGACCCATCAAATCTCAAATGTTGTCACCTGCAATGCAAAAGCCAGAAGGGCAAAGCAAGAAACGGAAACAATCAGTTTCAATCACAGTTAGTTATCTCCTAAACATCCCTATGTTTTTTATGGTTGTTCTTGCTTTGTGCTACCCTGAGTTTAGGCTTTTAGCTGGAAGTTCCAGGAATCCATGCTGACCTTGTATTTTTATTTGTGGATCAGAGGAAATTAGCAAAAAGGGCACAGGAATCGAAGAAACCTTCCACTAGAAAATGGGAGGTAATCAGTTTTGTTTCAAAGCTTGAATGGTATCTAATTGATCTGTGCTACAATGAATTTTTTGTTGTTACAGGTGCAATCTCAAAGACAGGAGACCCAGAAGCTACCTACGAGAGAGAAGTGTGAACTGGCTCTGGAAGGAGTCATAACTAAGCATCGTGTTGATCAATTTTCGCTGCTCATGGACGACGAAGAGCTGGAGCTACGAGATCTGCGGGCTGGACAAAATCCACCTACTTGTTCTGATCACTGTGCTTCCAGTCAACTATATGGCTGTGCCCTCTGTAAAGGTTTGGGCTCTCTCATGCATTTATTTTCTGCAGATTTGCGTGTAAACGGTTACATACATAAATGAGGTATATCGATATTGCTATTTGGTTTTTCATTTTTCAGATCTTTTGCCAAAGTTTCCTCCAAATTCGATCAAGATGAAGCAACCATTTTCTGCAGAACCTTGGGAATCTTCTCCAGAGACTGTGAAGAAACTCTTCAAGGTCTGCTATTCATTTACTCTTGGTTGACTAGTTATTAGTGCTTTTAAGCATGAAGATTCAGATTATGGTTATATTAACTAGAGGAAATATGGACATGGTGGATTTTTATAGGTGAAGAAGTCTGTCTTATTGCCTACATCTAATTCCTCTCTCTCTCTCTCTCTCTCTCTGAGATCTGCCCTGTTCAATGTTAGAGTTTTGACTATTAAATTCTTAGTGTATTATGTTTTCTTTGGCCAAATTTTTATCATGCAGGTCTTCCATTTTATCTATACACATTCCGTTCCAGTTGGTATATGCGACTTTACTCTTGATGAATTTGCTCAAGCATTTCATGATAAGGTTAATTTTCTGGCTAGTCACTTTGCTTGGCTTGTTTCAACAGAATCCATGCAGCGCTCTTCTGGTGTTTTGTACCTATCTATCCATCTCTTGTTGATTTTGTCCATCTGAATGTGCTTTTCAGGAGTCCATGTTACTAGGAAAGGTTCACATGGGACTTTTGAAGCTTCTTTTAAATGACATTGAGACAGAGATTAATAATGCGTCGTTACCTCCTTCAAGTGTGTCTTGCAAGTTTCTCGCTCTGCTTCATTCAGTGAGTGCCTTTGAGCTTTGTTCCACGAACCAAACATTTTATGCTTATTTGATTTTACATGTGGACAATTAAAGTTCCAAATTCTATGTTTACTTTGGGTACTGATAAAAGAGAAATCCTACTTTATTTGACTGACTTAGGCTTCACCTATAGAAGTAGAACTGGTGACAGTCTTGGACGGATGTTTCTCTTAATACCCATGATAAATAAAGTCAATCTTATTGTGTGAACTGTTTTTGGTCATAATTCTCTGCTGTTAGTTGTGGACAAAAGACAGGGGTTATTATAGTCAGCCTGTTACAAGTGTTCATATATTATTCAAGATATGTGAGGGTTCAAAGTTCAAACTATGCTTATGCTTTCTTTTTTGGTTTCCCAGGTAGAAAATGAAGGTTCCAGTCTGGAGATATGGAAAACTTCTCTCAACCCGTTGACATGGATGGAGATTTTGCGTCAAGTATTGGTTGCAGCTGGATTTGAATCAAAGCCGGGTGCCAATCGCAGGAATGTTCTTAACAAGGTATGTTTTTCCTTAGATTTACAGCCAGCGAATACCTGCTTATTTGTACCAATGATGTTTGCAACCCATCAGAAGTGAAATGTAATTCTGATAGAAGATGGGCTAACATCCTGTTTGTTTATAGGACATGAGGGTCATGCAAGCACATGGGCTGCGCCTTAGAACATTGAAAGGGGAATTGTTTAGCCTTCTGTCAGAAAAAGAAAACATGGGATCAAAAGTGTCTGATCTGGCAAAGTCCTCAAGAGTAAGTTTCTGTTGTTGCAGCATATATCGGCTAGGCAAGAGATATTAAGATTATTATTGCTCAACTTTTACTTCTGGAGGCAAATGATTTGTCATATTTATGCCAAAATCATTTTTCCTTGAAGATTGCTGAACTAGATCTTGCTGGTACAACTGAGGAATTGGAAAATTTAATATGTTCGACTCTTTCAAGTGATATCAGCTTATTTGAAAAGATCTCTCCATCTGCTTATCGAGTTCGCTTCAGTGCTGTTAGAAAGGAGGAAAATGACTACAGTTCTGACAGTGAAAACTCTGGAAGTGTCCATGACAGCCTAAGTGACACCACTCCCTGTAGCAGTGATTCTGAGTGTGACTCTGACGTTTCTGATTTAAGAAAATCTAAGCATGTTCAATACTGCAAGAACGAAAAAAATAAGGTGGCCATTGTTGATGAGATCGACGAGAGCCATCCAGGAGAAGTTTGGTTGCTGGGACTTATGGAAGGTGAATATTCAGATTTACGCATTGATGAGAAGTTAAGTGCGCTAGTGGCCCTGATTGATCTCCTGAGTGCTGGATCCAGTATAAGAGTTGAGGTGACATCATCAATTTATTTTGTTCACCGTACTCTACTTTCCTGTTTTCCCTATTGTTCCTGAGCAGTTTTCTTGTTTTCTTAGTTTGCTTACTTTATTTGGAGGTGGATATCGATCATTCATAAGTTATTTAGGATTTTTATTGTCGCTCTCCCCTGTGGTCCTGCCTGTTTTGAGCACATTCTGAAGAGTTTGCTTTGTGTCAAAGTGATTAAGCCTTTAAATTATTGAAAGAGAAAAAAAGAGTTTGTAGCTTTTTAGTCATCCAACAATTGTTATTCTTTTGCTTCAATCCAATTGCATTCTTTCTTCGGTGATTCTGTATTTGATAATTGATATGGTTATTTCTCTTTGCTTCTAGGATCCTACAAGTGATGTAGTTGAATCAGCTTTCAACCCTCCTCACTATGGTTCTGGAGCAAAGGTGAAAAAATTGGTGTCTATGCCCCGACCATCCTGGGTCCATCATGGACAATTTGGAGATTCAAAAGAAACGTCTTTGTCATCTAAGTTTTGGTCTATTGATTCTTCGACATTAAACTTGGAGTCAAATGGGAAGAATTTGAGTAAAGACAAAGATGATACAAGGGGAGAACATACGACGAGTGGGCACCCAATGCAGTCTATCTTTCTGGGTTCGGACCGTAGGTACAATAGATACTGGCTTTTCTTGGGCCCTTGTAATGCATATGATCCCGGCCACAAAAGGGTTTATTTTGAATCTTCCGAAGATGGTCACTGGGAAGTTATTGACACTGAAGAGGTACCCTTTTCCTATCTCTTGTGCACCGTACTGTTTACTTATCTGCTAAAGATAATTATGTTTTACTCAGAAAAAAGGACAGTTATGCCTCAGTTTCAGACAATGTTGCAGTGATAATGCCATCTAATATTTGAATCATGCTACTTAATTTTGGAGTTAACCAATTGGATTCATGTTCGATGCTGCCAATGCAGGCCTTGTGTGCTTTATTGTCAGTTTTAGATGACAGGGGAAAAAGGGAGGCTCACCTTGTTGAATCTTTGGAGAAGCGAGAGGCTTTCCTTTGCCAAGAGATGTCGACCAGGCTGGGGCATGAAGCTGAAAGTACACAATCAGTTCTCTCTGAGCAGTCTGAGCTTGATCAAATTAGGGAAGATAATTCTTCTCCTGTTTCTGACATAGACAACAACCTTAATATGAGTGAGATCAGAAATCATCTTTTGCCTGAATGTGGGGCAATTATCCTTGATTGTGGGAAGAAGCATGAAGAAGAATGTCGAAGATGGAGCCGTCTCCAAGATTTTGATGCATGGATATGGAATTATTTTTATTGCCATCTTAATGCAGTCAAACATTGTAGGAAGTCTTATTTTGAATCGCTTGCTAGATGTGAAACTTGCCATGATTTGTACTGGAGAGATGAGAAACATTGTAGGATATGCCATGAAACTTTTGAGCTTGATTTTGATCTAGATGAAAGATATGCCATACATTCTGCCATCTGTAGAGATAACGGAGAAGGAAAGGCCTTTCCAAAGCATAAAGTCCTATCATCATCCTTGCAAGCACTTAAAGCTGCAGTTCATGCAATTGAGGTATGATATTAATGCATCTACTTTCACATAGCAATTGATCAGTTACGGTCAACTTCCATTCAAGTACAAGGAACTAGTGTACCCTTGCTGCTTATACTTGTTTCAACTCATCATCGGCCTCGTCCTTGCCCTTTGGTGAAGTTTCATATTGTTATCACCCTAGCTGTTGATTTGACTTTGAGGATATATGAAGGCTCATCTAATAGCTTGTTTTGGTTTAGCTTCTTAAGTGCCTAGTTTGTAAAATGAGAAAGACCGACGCCGTCTTAGTTTCATGCTTCTTTTTGCTGTGTTACTGTCAGAGACTATAATCTACCCATGTAAACATACATGGTGGTTGTTTTTCCCCGATGTCTACAATAATAATTAAATGCGTGGTTTCATCTTCTTCTATTTCATTGGCATAGTAGCTATTACCTGAATTGAAAGGTGAGATGAATTGGAAGGACGAAATTGGGATCAGGGCATTCTTGTTTCTATTTAAACACGTCTTCCTCGATGATTGTGACATACTTGCTAGAGTGCTGATGCTGCATGTGAGGAGATGTTGATTGCATTCTTTTGTTGTCATGGGTAGTTTCTGAAAGTTAGCTCTTTCATATCATTATGTATAATTTTCTGCCAGGCTAATGTATTATTACACAGCTTGAAACTTTCTGGAATATAATGGTGCTAATTGGCACTGGCTTATTGATAAGTTTGAAGATTGGGATACTTGTGAGTCTGTTTGTTCTTAAAGGAGTCAGTGGCAATCCGCTTTACAGCCAACAATCAATCAAATTTTCAGAAAATGAATAAGCTGTGCACCATGTTATATTATGCAAGAAGATCGTTCGGGTCACGTGTGTTATGTGTTCTCTGTTTTATAGGTGTTTAGTGTTCGTTCTTTTGTTGCATCTTCTTTCTTTTCTTTGTCGTTATACCTAATATATTTTCTTACCTTAATAACAGTTGGCCATGCCAGAAGGCTCTTTGGTGGGTGCTTGGACAAAAAGTGCTCATAGATTATGGGTCAAACGGCTTAGACGTACCTCATGCTTGCAGGAGCTTTTGCAGGTGTTCATTTCTACCTACTAGTGAATCCTCCTGGTTTGCTTATGTTTTTTTTTTCTCTTTCTGAAAAAGGCAAACTCTGGAGATGTATTACATCTTAAAGAATAACACGAGGTGTACTTAGCAAAAAAGAAGATAACTTGTAATATTTTCAGGTCGTTACTGATTTTGTTGCTGCCATCAACGAGGATTTGCTGTACCAATGGACTAATGGTAGAGGCTCCCGTGGTTTCATGGATGAGCTCATTTCATGCTTCCCAAGTATGCCTCAGACGTCATCTGCATTTGCTCTCTGGTTGACGAAATTGGACGAGCTTCTTTCTCCTTCTCCACAAATCCTTTTATGCTTATGACAAATGGAACTAAACCAGATTCACAGGTATTATTGTCCCAATAATGTCTTGTCTTGATCACATACCTGGATTCTTGGCTTTGCTTCACTAAATTGTTGAAAAACATTCCATAAGTGGTGTCCGATGTATTATGAATTAGGTCTGCTAAAAATTGCTACAGTTGTTGAACTACTATTTAGGAGCTCACTTGGTCATTCATAACTTCATCTCGCCCGCATCAATAACCATCGTTAAGACGAGACTATCAATTATGGACCAGTTAATGGCCTTTAATGGTCTCTCGTATGTATTAATATACACACCTCTCTTAAATGTGTTGAAGATGGTTTTCATGTGCATTTTTCTATCTTTTCACTGATGTGCTACATTCTCAATAACATCTTTCCCAGAGCCTTTTGTTGACGTATGCAACTTTTCAGCTCCGGAAAACATTCCTCGATGGCTTCGAGATCTTAACCAAGAGGTGCTTGATGGTATCAATCTGGAAGCATCTGGGCTGAATGCCGAATTGAATTGGTGGTCGGTGCTATTGGTAGCCTGATGATGATACCCAAAATAGCAAATGAATGCTAGAGTTCAAAGATTTTGGTCAAGGAGAAACTTGAGGATGCATTAGATTTGTACAGAAGAGTTCCTACAGCTGCCATTTTTTTCTCTTAATATACTCTGAACAACATAAGCAATTAGTTGTACAGCGAAGGATACAAGTCTAGGGAAGTCCTACCATTCGAAAGCCAATCCGCATGAGCTTTTGACAGTGGAATAACATCTCGTTCGAGTTGCTTCATAGGAACGTGGAACTCTGCCAGTCCGGGAAACAACAAAATTATGTTTGCCAAGGTACATTGTAAAATTGTAACGCCTCTGCCAGCCAAGAGAAACATGCAGCAGTATAATGTAGCTTCACTGATAAATCCGAAGCCTCGGTACTTTTCTGCGGAGCTGTTATCTGCACGACTGCACCTTCTGTCCAGTACATATTTGTGGGACTGACTCTGTTTTTGTCTTGTCCAAACATGGTATTTTCCTCGTCAAAATTGTCCTCCCTTCCAACTGTGAGGGAGTTACAGAGGTATATGTGTTTGGGAAAAGTATATTTAAGTACATTGTGGTTTGGTTCTCAAAAAGATTATGTAGTTTTTTTTTTTTCCAAATTCAGTTCATGTGATTTAATTTCTCATACATTTTATGTTCTTTTTTTTTCATTTTTTTTAAAACTGTCAAATTACATAGTATTTAAATGTACTTTTCTATATGTATTATTAAGACATGAGACTTGAGCTGTCTTTTTAAGACAGGATTGGTCTCCCCTGACAAATTCTATATGTATTCTTAAGACCTAAGACTTGAGCTGTCTTTTTAAGACAAACAATTGATTGTAACCAACCCCGTTTATACCTACATTGTGTTTTAACTGATTGTCTTCGCACACAAAAAAAAAACAGTTGGAAGGGTCCTTCCGGGAGATGTTGGTTTGTCTGTCAAGACTCTCATTCTGGGCTTTCTTCCCGAATGGAGTACTATCCGGTGCTTGCTTTGTCAAGCTCCAAGCTGAACACTATCCTCCATTTTTCATGCAATATTACGCTTAAATACTAATTTTTGGACAGGTTCCGAGGGGTTTTCTTTGGCATCTCACGGCTCCAACGTTTGCACGGTTGAACCATGATGAGAAGATCAAAGCAAATCACAAAGATTCATGGGTGGACAAACGACTGGCCACGCAAGGGAGCATCCCTGCATGGAAAGAATTGACCATTGGGTAGCTACTGAAATGGCGTTGACCTGATTTTAGAGTCCCACAAACAATCAGGTGAGCAATATTTATTTGTCAACAGGACCGTCTGATAAAGTCGTGATCAAAATATGGAACTGGATATGAGGATGCACAGGCAGATCACAAGGCAAGATGATCTGGTGAACCAGATTCTTGTTATTCCGGTAAAGGAAACTTCTGTAGCAGGGCCGGTCGGTTCCCAAATCATTTAGAACCCACCTGTTGGTTAGATTAAACTGCGCCTAACAAGATATATATTCATATCTGAAGTTGGTTGGTAATTGTCTGAAGTAAGTTACTTGGAAGAGGGTGATGCAAGCAATTGGACAAGAGATAAATATGCACTTATACAACATAAATCACATTCTGGCACAAGCAGAACATTCTCAGTTGAACATAAGACACATTTGGGCGACACAGACGATTTTAAGTTATAAAAGCACATGATTACACTGTTGGGCAACACTTCCGCAGCATTACTAGACTTCCCTGAATGAGAGTCGCTTGATTTTTTTCGCAGCGCAAACACTTCTGAGCAACAGAGATCCACATGATCATGGGAGGAAAGTTAGTGATCCGAATAAGCACCGCCAGAACGAATTGCTCGTCGAAGTTCACTTAGAAAATCAAACTGTGGAGAAGATCCAGCATTGTTCTGTTGAGACATCAGCTGAAAAGCAAACCTGTTAGGAAGGCAAATAGAAAGCCAAGGAAACGGCGAGATGCAATGGAAGAGAAGACTGAAACATAGCTACAGAAGACATGTCTACCTGATGAGGGAGTCTAAATTGTCCCCAAGATGATGCAGCACTTCCTGAGTACATGACTGGCCTCTCTGTGCGTAGGAAATGAGAGATTGACCAATAAATATTGAGAAGGGTAACATATACATGCATACCAAAACAAGGAGACAGTGAGCAAGAAAGAGACGGTAGGAAAACAAAAAACTGTACTAGCAGGTTACTGCCTATCCAATAAAACAAAAACATTTTCAAAGTTCTTTTACACAGATTAGCAACACGACCATACAATGCTTGACAATCCAAAGCTAATAAAATTCAGGAACAATATTCAACAAGATAGAGATGAAATCTAAAAAAATATTCCTTTACGAATGCAGATTTATTTAACACAAGTGGCAAGCCTAGAGATGGACATCTCGAGAAGGAAAAAGAAAGCACACATCGGATCAAGCAACGCTTTCCAATTACTTCTACTCACCGGATAAATCAACAGCTGGATCGTTATAATTATGCATCACAGCTTCCCAGCCTGTATTAGAAGAAAGAGACAAATTTCAGTTGAAGAAAATAATGCTTTCAAGTTCCATAAGGATGATGCAGAACCAAAATTGAAAATTAAACTTCTTATTAGTCTATTTGTTAGATTTTAGGGGTGTGTCGGCAAAGATTCAACTACTGCTGATCTATGGTTCCAATTACTAAGTTCCCAAAGGTTCCTCTTCCTCAACGAGATATCATACAACTATCCCTTTAAGAGGAGCGGTACGATCTCACTTACGGTCATTCAAAAGCTGGGAAGCCTCACTGCGGGAACATCCCTCCAAGGAGATTATGCGTGCACGAGTATTCTCACTGGGAAGATTACTGGTTCCAACGTCACCATGATCTCCAAAAGGGAGATTTCTGGGAGCAGAATGATGCTGAAATTTTTCTCCATCATTTCCATAAATATTGGTAGTTCGGTCAGAGCGGTCTGCAGAAAGGAAGAGAAACCATAAGCCGTCGCCTCTTTCTTTTCTTTTTTGAAAGAATAAGTAAGCTCCTTTCCATTTATATCCAAAGCTAATTCAACAGAATGAAAAGGGAGAAGAAAGAAACAAATTGACAACATAAAAATCAAACGAAAACTTGGATGCCTACACCAGTGAAGGATGATCAGTAGATGAGAATGTCGAAATGGCATCAACAGGATGTATCCACATACAAAACTATGTACAGCCTAAAGCGAAATGAAGCCTCCAGGAGATGCCACTCCCGAGCCCCGACCATTATACCCCTCGAACCGTCCAATAACAAACACAACACGCCACGGGAATCAAACACAAACTAGGGAACATTTACCATCTACAATAAGCTTCAGCAGGTAGCTTAAAGCTAAAAGGTCAGAACTTCAAAACCATCAAGCACAATCTAAACAATCTAAATCTAAACTAAACAGTACGAATTCGACGGAGTCCCTTTCGCGGCCAAACTACACCCACAGAAAGGGGAGCTGAGAACCTTCCCCAATCTAGAAACTAATTTAAACTTATTATTAAACCAAATCAGGAAATTAAATTCCCAAACGAAATAATATGAAACGGAAAAGCAAAAAAAAAAGGAAAAGAAAGCTGACCTCCCGATTTGCGCCTAGTTAGAGAGCGGTTCCTGCCAAAAATTACAATAAAGGAGAAGAGCGAAAAGAAATTATCCCTTTACCCGTTAAAAAAGGAGGGAGAGAGAGAGAGAGAGAGAGAGAGATGGATAGAGAGAGAGAGAGAGAGAGATTGCCTTTGGTTGGGAGGAGGATAGCGCTTGGCGGCGGCGGAGGAAGAATCAAGGGGAATCGCCGGGCTAGGGTTTTCCAGCATCTCTCAAAATCCTTCCTCACGCGCCTCTCGTCTCCGTCTATCTCTCCCTCTCCCGCTCCTCTCTCTCTCTCTCTCTCTCTCTCTCTCTCTCTGGAGATGGATCGATCGATCGGGGGTCGTGGGGAGATCGATTCCGCGACTTGAGAAAGAGTCTTATTAATTTACGACACCATACCTTTTTCTCGAGATTACCAGTTTCTCCCTGTGTAAATATCACTTTGGTACTTCTAATTTTAATATTTTACTTGTCGCATTTTTCTTGTTGCTTTTCATCATGTACAGGCAGCGACTTCGCGCCCTTGCGAGGCCACTAAAACAAGGCAATTGCAATTTTCAAACTTGTACTTCGAAAACGACCAAACGGGTCTTAACGTTAGTTTCGGAGTTTCACTTTTAGGTTTGGGAGGCTTTTCGAGCCTAAACTCGTCCCGAACCTCAAAACTACGTCGTTTCGAGGGCGAGGTGACTATCACATATTAATTTTTCAATGTGAGTTGTCTAAGTAAAAATTTTCAAAATAGCCCATAGTTTATTTATGAATTTTCAAAAATCATCCTTCCCCAACCTCCATCCTTTCCCACTCGCCTTCGGGAAATGACGGTGAGCTTCTTCTTCTCCTTTTCTCCTTTTCACCTTGAAAAAACTCCACCCTCCTCCACCTAACCACCATCCTCCTCTTCACCACCTACCACAACCTCCCATCCATTCCCCACCAATTCCCCTACTTTACCAGCCCCAATTAACCCCTTAGGGTTTCCCAATTAACCCCACTGAAGCCCCCAACCACTCTCAATTAGACGACCCCGACCCCGACGTGGATCGCAAGGAATCAAGCCCTCTCCCGCCAAAGAACCCGACCAAGGTCACAACGGTAGCAGAGAAGGAAGTAGCCTATGCGTGGACCATAGATGGGTACCCGATATGCCATAGGAGCGTGGTGGGGAAGCTGGTCAGGGGTTGGGCCCAGTGGGACTTCGGCCTCTTCGCTTGCCTTGGTCGCCATAACGACTTTTGCAGTAGCTACCTCGAACTAGAATTCCTTTTTACTGAAATTATGGAATTTGTTTTCAAGATAGGTTAGGCCGTAGTTGAGTAGAGGGGATGCGATATGGTGCTTGCTGATGAGTGATCTTCATGTGGGGCGGGCGAGTAGCATTGAGATTCCTCTGGGTTCGGGGAATGGTAGTGGAATTGGTGAGAATGTGAGTGGTACTATGTAGATTGGTTTTAACGCACTGATTGGCTAGTGTCATTTTTGTTTGTACCAGGTTGGGGAGGTTGGATGTCGAAAGGTGCCTTCATGGACTTGGCATCAAATGTGGATGTTTGGTTGATGTTCGAAATGATATGAAGGTGGAGAGTGGTGGTATTAGGGAACGAGGAGGATGGGCAGAGGGGAGGAAGAGAGGAGGAAGGAGAGGTCCTCGGACGGAGGGAGAGGAAGAGGGTTGGAGGGGGAGGAGGAGGAGGAGATTTTTGAAATATATAACTAAATTAGGACTAAAATGTAAAAAAAAATTAGAACATATTCCAATGCCACGTAAGATAAAAAAACTTAATATTTGACACCCACCTTGCCCTCAAAACGACGTAGTTTTGAAGTTCGGGACGAGTTTCCCGAGCCTAAAAGTAAAACTCCGAAGCCAATGTCAGGACTTGTTTGGTTGTTTTTTAAGTACAAAATCATATGTCAAAAAACGTAAAACCATAAGTACTAAATTATAATTTTCCCAAAAAAATTAATCAAGTTGATCAAATATTTATTTTTCCATCAAAATTTGAGACATGTTTAGTCATAGAATTATAAAGTAACATATTATCCGATAGAACATTACTAAATGATTAATTTAAATTCAAATTAGTTAGAACACTCCATAACAAATTTTAACACCACATTCCAATAGTTTTTTTTCCTTCAGATTATTGCCTTTTAATTTAAGTATTAGGTTGCTTATCCTTGGGATTTCTATACAACGACAAAATGAATAAAGCAGCAGGATTTCCATCAACTTCCTTATAGTTGCCTCATTGAGCTACCAAGACAAGATTATGATCAAAGCCAGACACAACTTGGAGAACTTCACAACCTTCTAAACTTTCAATCAAGAAAGGCTCAGCTTCATCGAAGGAGTTTCCTAACCCGAGCCTGCCGTTCTTACCACACCCCCACGCCCACACCTCCCTCTTCGATGTTAGAGCAATTGAATGTACACGTCCTCCAGCTACCGATATCGGATTCTCCCCGGCTAAACCCTCAACCTCCAATGGCAGGTTCTCTTGCCCTTGCCTTCCCAGCTGCGACCGTTGGTTCCAACCCCATGAAAGAATACTCGTGGAATCCCCTTCATCATCGGATGATGCGACCTGGTAGATAGCCAAGGAATGGCCAAGACCGGATGCTATAGATAAGGGATGGTTACTCGTGACATCAACAGGGAAAAGTCCTATGTCAGTGCTTCTTCTTCCCAACTGACCGTATACATTACTCCCCGAGCTGAACAGAGTTCCATCTCCTAAGTTCAGTATTCAACAGAATCAGTAAATAGCATAATTATTATGTTCAAGAAGCTGAACACTCGACACGGCTTACCACAAAGTACTAAGGAGTGATCAAGCCCACATGCAACATCCAGAACCTTGCTGCCATGTAACTCTTCCACAAAGCAAGGTTCCCAGATAACTGGCATATCTTTTTCCTTATCCATGTCTTCTAAAACCAACCTTTCTGCTACTTCCGGATCACCATTACTCACACGAGCAACAGAATCCAAAGGAGACACCTCCGCGATACCGCCAACATTTCCTATCCTGCCATCGGCATGATAACCCCATCCAAAGAGTTTCCCATCCTCAGACAATGCAAGAGCATGTCCCCAACCAAAAGATACCTACAGACCGATAAGTAAAACAACTCATACTGTCATACATGATTGTACACATATCAACATTGGATTTCCGCAAAATTTCAGGGAGAATTCTACCTTCAAGCATCTACCTTTGTTATCCTCTCTCCCGCCAGCGCTCCGACTCTCGAAGGCACTGGAGTCTCGATAATTCCATCCCCCAGACCGAGCTGTCCCCTTTTAGAACGTCCCCAAACCCACAAAGACCCGTCATTTCCAACCGCTGCAGAAACAACACCAGAAGCGAATGCAGACACAACTTGGACTCCATCTAAACCTTCAACTCTCTTGGGTTCGCTCCACGTGTCCCTGTCGCTCAATAACAACCCTTTATAATCAAACAATATTTCTTCAAAGGAAGAGACTTAAAGTACAAGCCTTTTGCATTTACACAAATAGTTGGTGGGCAGAAACCTGGAAGACGCCGTCCCGCGCCCGAGCTGGGCTTCTTGGTCGCGGCCCCAAGCCCAGAGCTGGCCACCCGAAGTAACAGCCAGGGAGTGGTAATGGCCGGCGCTGACGCGGATGACGTCGCCGGGGAGCCCCGGGATGGGCGTCGGCTCGTAAGCATCGGCGCCGTGGCCGGTGATGGCCGCGGGTAGTCCCAGAGCTCCTTGGGTCCCGTCGCCGAAGCTCATTACGACGGTGTTCCTATGGCCGTCGAAAGTGTTATCGTCGTTGGCGGCGGTGACTTTTGATCGTGTAGACGACCGGGAAAGGAGGTGAGCGACCGGTCGTTTGTTAAGGAGCGTTCTAATTCGCAGCATTTTGTTTCCGTGGAGTAAATTTCTGTTTGGTAGCGCCTGGGCAAGGACACGTTTCACATTTGTGGCTTTGTCCTTTGTAGTTGAAGGAAAAGTTGCAATAAAAGGACCACCGCATGTATAGCCTAGCGGTTAAAATATGGGGTATCGCTTTAAGCATGAGATGGGAGGTTCGAGTTCCGTAAGCTCCTATCAAGAACCGGAATTGTGAAAACAATTTAACTCACAATTTTTCTGAAAAAAAAATTTGCAGTAAAAGGAAGAGAAGGTAGAAAAGAAAACAAAGAAAAATCAACATATATTTACAACAATCGCTTACCGAACCTACAAACACTTGAACCGCCTATATTTTATGTCTATGTTCTATGGGTAATTTTGTTCTCTCGTTGTTGAATTACTTTACAAATCACTGTGAAGTAGTAACATATTATTCCAATAATTTGGCAGAAAATGTTAGTTTATCTATGTCTTATATTATATCGTTATTTTATCCATGTAACATATTATTCCACTAATTTGGCAGAAAATGGACAAATTTGTTAATGTTTACATTCAAATTTCAATTAAATAAATTCGGCAATATCAACATCGTGGACTGATAATACGACACAAAAATAAAATTAGTAATATGCTAAGATATGAAATGATATGTAAATCAAATTAATAATGTGTTATTAAATACGTGATTCTTTAAATAACTAAGATAAATGAATTTCAATTGATATTCAATATCATCTGGTGAAATAGACAAGTAATGTCAATGTGTTATAAAATCGAACGTATTTTTTAATCTTATATCTTGATTTTGGAGAAGTCATAAACTAAAATGTTGTACTAGTATTTCTCACTTTCATAAACAACTTAAATTAAGTCAATCAGTCTCTCGAATAAAAAATTGTAGGTCTCCAATCAAATTTGGAATTGAATTAGACATTTGACACATACGTCCTCATAACTTAAACAAAATAGAATGTTTGTATTAGACGTCGTTTTGGCAAACATGGCTTCCACGTGGACAGACATATAAACGAGCATTTATTCGGACTATTCGTAACTTGAAATTTCTAAGAAAATAAACCAAATGAAATGAATCCCGAAGAAACAAATTACATGTTTTTTTTTACAAAGGGCAATTAATTTTCCCAACTTTTTGATAGTGCATTTACAATGCCATGGTGGGCCAATAATGCATCAGAAATAGGCTTCGAGAAGTTTATGATCCCTTGGGTGAAGTACGAGTCAACAAGCATTAAATAACACAAAGTAAATAGCGTTGAGATCTTTCCAAAAGGTTAAACAGTGGCGTATTAACGAACATGTTCGCTTTGGTTGTTAAATAAGCAAAGCAAGCAAAGAATACTAAACTAATCCAGTTCCTTTGCTTCTGGTTATCGCAAAGGAAGCAAGTGTGGGAAGATTCCACGACTGTTCACTTTCCTTTCAACCCAAATTACATGGAATATATTCTCTCTTAATCTAAAATAGTTTGACTTACATCAACTAAAAATAGTCGTACTAATTTAATACAATTTCGAATAATAAAAATACACCCGAATCAAAAATTGGTAAAGAGAATATTGTCGAGAAAAACAATCCGATAGATGCAGCATATTTTATTAGAAAACATATTTTCCACAGTAATGACTTTTATAGAGAAACAATTTAAAAATTCTTGGATCTAGACATGAATTATAAGAACTCTGAAGCCCAAAGTCCAGCTATTAAACAACCCACAAGCATATAGATTACTTGTAGGTGGAATTAAGTTCGGCGTACACAAAGTTTTTGTGAGTTTCAAAAGATGGTTCATAACCCAAAAAAATAAAAATATTTATAATATAGTATCTGACGACCAAATCGAGGTCAACGCAACTAGTAACTCGCAGCTCGTCCATAATGAGCTGGGCCGGATATTTGGTTATTCACAAAAAAAAATTAATTAAAGGGTAAAATTGTCCCCCGATTTTTTTACTACTAACAAGAAAAAAAAAATTAAACAAAAATAGGAAAAAAGAAAACCCATTTTCCCCACCGCGATTTATGAGATCCCCGTTACAAATAACATAAATAATCCCACCACTTTGGCTTCCTTCCCTTTTCACACCTCTCGATTCCCAGATTTATAGTCGAAGTGGATCCGGTCTCCTTCTTACGGCGTCGTTTCTTCAGATCCACCTTAAAATAGGTACTCCCTCAACTCTCCTCCTCGTCGTCGTCGTCGTTGCCGCTCCGTTTTCCGTTTCCGATTTGATTCCCCAGCGCGCGAGCAGTTAGATTTATTTATTTTTTGTGAATTTACTCTCTTGTCCTTGGGATGGATCTACTACTGTTACTCTCCTGCACCATTTTGATGATGTTTTATATTTGTGAAGAACAAGAGTTATGCTATTGGTGAATTTACTCGGATGCCCTTGGAATCTGCGGTTACTCTACCGTTCTAATTTGACGTTTTAGATTTAAACGACAAGAATTCTGTACGGAGAGAGTTTTGTGTTTTAATTCGCTTTATATTTTTTTGGTAGATTTGTGTGTTTTTGTTGATATTGAGATCTGTTTAGGTTTCGTGTTTGATCGGTGTCCAAAGAGAAATGAGGATCCCCGCCACAGCGTGCTGGGTTGTCATGTTGGTGGTGCTGGTCGGGTGCTGTTGCGAAGGGTTTTACCTTCCCGGGAGCTATATGCACACGTATTCGCCTAACGAGAAGATAACCGCCAAGGTCAACTCTTTGACTTCCATCGAAACGGAGCTTCCATACAGCTACTACAGTTTGCCGTACTGCAAGCCCTTGGAAGGGATCAAGAAGAGCGCTGAGAATCTCGGGGAGCTCCTCATGGGAGATCAGATCGATAACTCCCCTTACAGGTTCAAGATGAATGTGAACGAATCTGTTTACCTTTGTACTACTCCTCCGTTGAGTGAGGATGAGGTGAAGCTCTTGAAGCGGAGGACTCGGGATCTGTATCAGGTGAATATGATTTTGGATAATTTGCCTGTCATGAGGTATGCTAAACAGAACGGGGTTAACATTCAGTGGACGGGTTTTCCTGTTGGTTATACCCCACAAAATAGCAATGATGATTACATCATCAATCACCTCAAGTTCAAGGTCTTGGTTCATGAGTACGAAGGGAGTGGTGTGGAGATAATCGGTACAGGGGAAGAAGGCTTGGGTGTGATTTCCGAGGCTGATAAGAAGAAAGCATCTGGGTTCGAGATAGTCGGATTTGAGGTGGTTCCTTGCAGTATTAAGTACGATCCCGAGGCAATGGGGAAGATCCATATGTATGACTCTATCCAGCCTGTGAGCTGTCCTGTTGAACTTGACAAGTCACAGATTATAAGGGCGCAAGAGAGAGTTTCATTCACTTACGAGGTTGAGTTTGAGAAGAGTAGTACTAGATGGCCGTCTCGTTGGGACGCGTATCTGAAGATGGAAGGTGCTCGTGTCCACTGGTTCTCCATCCTCAACTCTCTGATGGTGATCTGCTTCCTTGCTGGGATCGTCTTTGTGATTTTCTTACGGACTGTCAGAAGAGATTTGACGAGGTATGAAGAATTGGACAAAGAATCTCAGGCTCAGATGAACGAGGAGCTCTCTGGCTGGAAGCTTGTTGTTGGTGATGTGTTCAGAGAACCTGAGTGCTCAAAGCTTCTCTGTGTGATGGTTGCAGACGGGGTTCAAATTACCGGGATGGCAGTCGTCACTATCGTGTTTGCAGCCCTCGGCTTCATGTCCCCAGCATCACGAGGAATGCTGTTGACGGGGATGATAATTCTTTATCTCTTCTTGGGTATTGCTGCAGGTTATGTTGCAGTGCGAATGTGGAGAACCATGAAAGGGACTTCGGAAGGGTGGGGATCGGTCTCTTGGGCAACTGCCTGCTTCTTCTCTGGAATAGTGTTCCTCATTCTCACAGCTTTGAATTTTATTCTCTGGGGAAGCAAAAGTACTGGTGCTATTCCAATTTCCTTATATTTCCTGCTATTGTTCCTCTGGTTCTGCATTTCTGTTCCTCTAACCCTGTTGGGAGGATTCTTTGGCACCAAAGCCGAGGCAATTCAGTATCCTGTACGAACCAACCAGATTCCAAGGGAAATTCCTGAGCGCAAATACCCATCATGGCTTCTTGTTCTTGGGGCTGGGACTCTTCCATTTGGAACCCTTTTCATCGAACTATTCTTCATCCTGTCAAGCATCTGGCTCGGCCGATTCTACTACGTATTCGGCTTCCTGCTGATAGTTCTTCTGCTGCTGGTTGTCGTTTGCGCCGAGGTATCAGTTGTCCTTACCTACATGCATCTCTGTGTCGAAGACTGGAGGTGGTGGTGGAAGGCATTCTATGCCTCCGGTTCAGTCTCCCTGTACGTCTTCCTCTACTCCATCAATTACTTGGTGTTTGACCTGAAAAGTCTGAGCGGACCTGTATCTGCGTTCCTCTACCTCGGATATTCACTGATTATGGCAGTCGCGATCATGCTATCCACCGGTGCCATCGGGTTCTTGGTCTCATTCTCCTTCGTGCATTATCTTTTTGCATCAGTCAAAATCGATTAGAAGTTGAGCAAGAATCTTTCACCCTTCCGAGCAAGCGGGCCGTGACACAAGTCTCTGATATTCATTCGTTGTACCAAGATGAGACTCGGTTCCTTCGGAGAGCTGTGTAGCTATATTTCTGGTCCTTAGTTTTCTCTTGTTTCCCTGAGGCTAGATGGTAGCTTTGCGGTTTTTTTTTATTATTATTATAAGCATTTTGGTTTATACTCTCTGGATTGTTGTAACCGGTGCATTTGTTGCATTACGGTTCTTCACTCTTTTACCAATCATTCTAAAGGAAAGTGATACTTTATTTCATAGTCTGTGACACTTTTTTGGTCGGACATCTACTTAATCACTTAATCCGGGATTGTAGTTGGCAAATTGTTTCGTCCGTTTTTGTTTTTTTCTACTTAATATTCTTGACTTTTAAGGGTTTAAGAAGATTTGCAAAGTCTTCCTTTCACTAATGTAAACCCTTAAATTAATTGTCTAGTATATCAAAATTTATTAGGTGTAATGATACATTAAATGAGGGGGGCCCATAATTTGCAATTCGGTTTTGTACACTTTCAAGTACATTATATTGATCGGATTGCAATGCAATGCAAGGAAACGTTCAGAAAGCTGTAACCTAAAAACTACTCTCTCTACATATTTTCTGTTATCTAAAATACAAACAACGCCAATTACATTGCCCCAGAAATATTTTTACACTTCAAGGAGTGCAACTAATTTAAAATCAGACATTGGTCCTGAAACTCTGGCGTTGATCTTCTTCATCCGCTAGACACCGGGACTTCGGCTGCGAAATTGAGGGTAAATAGCATATTAGACAGAATATCCAAGTACTGTCCGGAAATATGATAATTAGATTGCAAATGTGCTTCACCTATGGAGTCTGTATGGACAAAGAAACTTGCACCAATTATCAGGTAACAAAAGATGAGCATTAGTCCTTTGAAGTAATTCGACGTTCCTTCCTGCAAGATAGACAACATTATGTTAAAGATGCAGCAATGCAACGTCTCGAGCTTTTTCGGATCGGAGAAACGTTCGACGAACTGTAACATACCTGCAACATGAAGGCCACGACCAGGACGGTAAGGAAAAGCGTGGCAGTCTCGAAGAGTTGGAAGTTCAAGTCCATTGGACGTCCGATCATCCACCCTACAATCACGAGGAAAGGTACCCCGAACATGGCAATCTGTGTTGATGAGCCTATTGCCACTCCTAGAGAGATGTCCTGCAGAAGGCAAACACGAAATTAGAACCAAGAAAAATGGGATCTGTTGCACCAACGGGCGTCGCGTTAGCTTACAAGCTTGTCTTTCATAGCGAATATGACTGCACTCGCGTGCTCCGCTGCGTTCCCGACGATCGGGAGCACGATAACGCTGATAAATGCCATCGGTATCTTCCATTCGTTTGATGCGCCCTGAGAAAAAAAAATACAATATCAGGACCAACAAATGACAATACGGTCTTTCATTTTTTGGTGGAAAGCCTAATTAATTACCTCTATGGTATCCACCAAGTACTCTGAGAGTACAGCAATCCACACGGTTATAAGGAACAACCAAATAATTGCTTCCCATTTTGATATTTCGGGGCTTTCATCGTCATCATCGGCTTGGCCATTCCCCTGCATTGGTTCCCAATCAGATTACTCCAAAGTCCTCATCCCCAGTGAAATCGGAAAAGGGAAAGATGACTGACCTCATCAACTGTCGCGTACAAGTTCTTCTGGCTCTTGAGCTGAAAATAAAGGAAGGCCACGTACGCGACAAGCATGACGCAGCTGCTAAATCTCGAAAGAGCCAACTCGGACTTCCCGTAGTGCCGTTCTGTTCGTGTGGAATGAAGCACGGCGGGGAACAGCAGGCCCATGACAGCCATCAGAAGCAAGCTAGAGTTCACCATAGCTGCTCCCTGCAAAAGTACAATCATCAGAAAAAAAAATCCGTAACACAATTTACGTTTAACGAAAGAAGACCGAATTGTACCTTACTAAACACTTGCTCCCGCTTCACGATCACGAGTCCACCACTGAAGAACGCGCATCCGAGCACCAAAAGCATGTTTGACAAGATCGACCCTAGTAACGACTGTTGAACAACTCGTATCATCCCGCTTTTCAGCGCGTGGATGGATATGATCAGCTCGGTCGCATTTCCAAAGGTTGCATTCAATAGCCCTCCAACTGTGAATTACATGTCCATGTTAATCAGGAAATTACTGATCGTCACTGAAAAATAAAGGCAGAGGGAAACTTACGTGTAGGTCCTGTATAAAAAGCCAGCTGCCTGCAATAAAAACCGAGCGGATCGTGCATTAGGTACAATAGTTCATCAAGAACAAGTAAGCAAAGAGATTCGAGGAGCATTACTCGGTGGCGAATCCGAGACGCTCGGCCATCGGTATGATCCCCAACAAGCTCATGACGAAAACCAATCCCTGAAAGAGTGATCAAAACAGAGAACTTTAAAACAACCTTCAAACACATTCAGACAGAACATTACTTAAACGGTTAGAGGCTCACCCGATTGCCGGTCATCTTGTCGACGATAATGGCGAGGGGGCCGACTGGCATAAGCACGTTAAGTTTATTCGACAAGATCATGATCTTTATACTCCGAAGCGGGCCGTTCTTCGGTTCGACGTGGCCAATGTCCGAGCTGCCTATGGATAAACTCCCGGAGGCATCGAAAACCAACTGCTGCTTCTTCTTCCTGTCCACCACCCTCTCAACAACGTTACCATCCAAACTCACATC